>JASDQU010306442.1:8686-21715 GCA_032191745.1 Picea mariana | reverse complement strand
TGATGGGGGACAACTCTTCTAATGAAGTCACCGACAAAGGAAGGATTGAACTCACCAATGGAATCTTTGAGAATGTGTTTCTCGTTCCCAAACATTATGTCAAACTTCTCTCCATGTATCAAATGATGAATTCTGAAACCGTAAATAAAGTCATACTCACACCAAATTCCTTGGACATATATGACATGCAAACCAATTCAAGGGTTACTATCAGTGAGGTAAATCATTAGTCTAGATTGTATACCTTTTTCTGAATTCATTTAACCTAATTATGCTTTACTTCTTACTCATGCTGATGAAAGTAGTAGGATATGGTACGAAAGGTTTGGAAATTTGAATTTAAAATACATGCAACAACTTATCAATCAAATATTGGTTGATGGTCTACCAAGCATCAATTTCTACAAGGGAGTGTGTGAGGGATGTGTTCTTGGAAAACACCCTCAATGGAAATTCGACAAAGGAAAGTCTTAGAGAGGCTTTTCACCTTTAGATATGATCTATAGTGACCTTATGGGTAATTTTATGCATCCAATGATCAAGAAAGAGAGGTTTGTCCTCATTTTTGTTGATTATTTCTCACGTCTTACATGGATCTACTTTCACAGGCAAAAATACAAGGTCTTCCAACACCTCAAAGATTTCAAAGCCCTGGTTGAGACACAGTTTGGAAGGAAGATCAAAGTCCTCTGAAGTGATAATGGGGGAGAGTATGTAAATCATGAGATCCATAATATTTTCCATGAGTTAGGGATTCAGTTGCATCACACAGTTCCCTATACTCTGCATCAAAATGAAGTTGTTGAGTGAAAAAATAGATCTCTAAAGGAGATGGTGTCTTTCATGTTGCATGAAAATTCACTACCAAAGAAACTATGGGACAAAGCACTTAATTGCAGAACATATATCCAAAACATATCTCCCCATAGATATGTCAAGAATAAGGCCACCTACGAAGCTTTGAGAGGCCTCAAATTGGAAGTAACCCACTTTCACATTTTTGGTTCACGTGCATGGTCTCGAACCCCTGTAAAAATAGGAAGGCACTTGATCCACAGAGTATTGAGTGAATTTTTTTTGGATGCCCCAATGGTGTGAAGGGATATAGGCTTATTGATATTTCCTCAGATCATATCATCATTGAGCGAAGTGTCCAATTCAAGGAAAGTGTCTCACATGTATGTTAGCAGCCGCATGCAGACACCTTCATTCTTCCACCTGTCCAAGATGAGGAGCATGCACATGCAAAATATTCTTCAAAACATAGTTATGATTCATAGCACTTAGATGATTTAGATTCAGAGCCAGTACAGTTAGATGTAGAGTCAAAGCATGTATATGCAGATGCAGTGCCAATGTAGATGCCCAAAAGGGAACAAACTACTTTTCAGGATATAGGGGATCTCATTGGTTATCCAACCGATACTAGGAGGAATCGATCTAATTTCGTGGAGCCTCCTATTGCACTCACTTCCACTAAACCATTTCTCTCTAGGAAGGTTTTCTTGGTTTAGACTTCATATCCATAGTCTTATGGCGAGGCTATTGGAAATCCAGTTTGAGAATCCACCATCCAAGAGGAGTACAACTCCCTCCTCAAGAACCATACTTGGGATATGGTTCCCCTTACTTATAGGAGGGAACTTTTCAATATGCAGATGGGTCTACATGACCAAGTGAACATTGTATGGATAGATTACAAGATATAAATCTAGGCTTGTTGTGAAAGGCTTTTAGTAGGTTCATGGTATTGACTATGATGAGACCTTCACTCCAGTAGTGAAAATGGATTCAATATGATTGGAAATTTCCATTGTGGAATCCAAGGGATGGGAAGTCCATCATATGGATGTGAAGAATTCATTTCTTCATCGTGATATCTCTGAGGAGATCTACATAGATCATCCCCAGGCATGACTCATCTATAATGTACCTCAATTTTGACCAAAAAAGAATAATTCTATTTTGTTTGATCAATTCGTAGCTAAGAGGTAGTAATGTTCCTTTTAATTATAGAGCTATAATCACTCTATCATATGATGATGATTATGTACTAGAATAATTAAAACTCAAACAGATTAATCCTCTAAAATTTCTTTTACCTTCCTTCAACACGTATTTAAAACTATTGTTATTTATCTGATCTATAAGTACACATAGGATGTATTGTCCTAAGTCTCTTTCAACCTATGATTTCTTATGTTTGCACGTGAGGCTATACCATTTATCCTTAACTAAACACCATCAAAACAAAAAAACTACATTAGTCTAACCGAGGTGAAACAGTTAGTACTTAACTAGACTCGACTAATCAATTCTCGAAAGGACTGTCACTAAACTCGCCTTTCTAGTAGTTAAGAGTGGGAGTGTGAATGTCAGAGGTAATTAAGATCATTTCCCTGTTTTTAATGAAAGGTGTTGTGTGTACAGGTTACAATGACCCTCCTATCTGACCTTTGTCAAGTCTTGTCATGCCAAGTGTGCCCTAACACATGAATCGGTTCAACCCGATACCCTAGGCATTTACACTAATAATGCATTCTCCTCTTAGGGTTGGGAGAGTCATTTCTCACCATTCTGGGCTCTTCGAAAATGTCTTTGTGTAACATTTCTTTGGAGTGGAAAAATGATTGTTCGGGAGGACAATACTCAACAAACCAAATGACAAATTTCGTCTCCCTGGTAAGTTTCTAATCGATTATCATATCTTTAAGAAGCAGAGTAGAGTCTCTGGAGGTTTATTACATTGAAGGTCATTGTATTATGTAGCTTTCTTATTTCATAGTTTACATACATTTTCCCTTCATAGCTAACGCCTAAGATACTCCGAGATTAAATTTTATACTGAAACCATTTTAGATTTTTATATATATATTTTTTATTTCTGACTCGGAACTCCCAGAAGTCATTGAATCCAAACTCCTTATTCTATTATCAACATATTTTTCAAGTTCATACTTCTCAGAGAGTGACAAATTAGGGTTTCATTGAGTCTTATAGTCGAGATTCCTTCTCATTCTTACCCTGTGGTTGTGCATCGATGTCCATTATCGAGTGCTTAAAAATTTTCTTTACCAGATTTGTTTCAACCCTATGCATAAAACTCTATAGTACTTCTTGTTCTTTCTCTTCATGACAAGGTGAGTCCACCCATCTATACTCTCATTCTGACTCCTAACTAGCGCTTACACAGGAAGTTAAAACACATTATGGTTTCAACTCCTTAATAGGAACCTAGGAAATACCTAGGAAACTATAATCCATAATCCCTAGGAAACTACCTTACAGTATTTCAACTCCTTGAAAGGATAAATATGTATATAATCTGAAAGGACTAATTTCCTTCTCCGAATGATACTCAAATCCTGGTTTCCTTATGTGAAGAAAACTATAAGTGAAATGTGACCTCTCGAGTCTGGTTATAAAATCTCTGTATTGACTGCGGTACTGCATTTCGAATTCTATAAGGTGAAATTTCGACGGTTAAATATAGTATCGGTTGAGTGTGTAAGGTTTAAATTGGGTATTCATACATCACGGCTTGTGTCATATGTATGTTAAAGAAAGACTAGCCCTGTCGACTATTTCATTTTGTTTAATTTCATTGATTGCTAAAAAAAAAGGTTTTCCTCTTGTAAGTTTTGTTCTTTTAAGATTGGGTATAAAACACTAATGGTCGGCCTTGTTGATGCGAGGTACCCATCAGGGGATTCCTACACCATCCTCCCTTTTCCTAGGCATCTCTCCAGCTATCAACGATAAGGAATAAAAAATGAGCCTGTATGTCGAAAGATGAGTACCTTCCTGGAAAAGAAAAAAATTGTTTATTAAATAGTTATTATCCTGTTGGTAATTTCCGTTATCTTTATTCATATAATAAGTTAATAATTATAGGGTATGATTTTGTTTTCAAGGTTTTATTCTACGTGAGTTACGGATACCCACTCCTTTCCTTTGGCATAAAAGGTATTCAAGTTCCGAGCCCATTACCCCTATGACTCAACTCTACAGGTTCTAGAAGCAACGAGGAGATCATTTTCTGTTACAATTCTCTTATAATTATTAAGTAACGTTCTTCTTGCACCAAATTCCTGTATCGGTTGAGTAAGGATTCAACCCTAGTTGTTTTGTTTTATGTTGAAACTCATTACTTGAAAAAGGACGCAATCTACGCCGGTTTAGACTTGTAAAATAATTGTAAAGGGTTAAATCCCAACCATTTATTTCTTACTTCCATGGAAAGTTGGGAAAGCCAGAGTGATGAATTTCATTTTTGGTTATACAATGTTATGGCCTCTTTGTAATATCTTGAAATCCATTTTTCTTAAGAAGTACTATAGTCAGTATGTATTGCGATTATCCCACTGCTAATAAAAAATTAAAATAGTTTCGTACTCCTATTTTCCTGAATTCGTCATATTACTTTTCTTTTTTCCAATCTAGTTTTATAATTTAGATCTCTATTCATTTATTGGGATGTTTGTCTAATTTCTAGAATTCCTAAATATACTGTCATTTTCACTAAAATTTCCCTGCATAGTAGTATAGTAGTATGTAACAAATCTTCTATGAGTACGCTGGTGTATAATCGTATTTTCAATTTCATTCATCCTTATGGTATTTTATAACTATATATAGGAAGACTTGTTGCGAATATAACATTAGTATTGGTAGAAATTTAACCTATTTCTATTTCCATCCATTCGTAAATTAGACTTGTTAAATTACTACATAAATATTTCAGAATTTCGTCTCGATTTGGGGTTTTGGTCCGTACTGGTTGGGAACAATAAAGAAATTGAAATACATGGGCTGCATACGAATTTATGATAGACCGAAGGCTTCCAAATATCATATTCATTTTCTTTTCTGTTTGATTACTTTGTTACTTTACATAAGATTATCCTATCCATGTCCTATACAGATAGAATATTCAAGCATTTTATCAGTTCACTTCATCAAAAATAAATCACATTGTTTCTATAACAGAAGCTTACTATTATACTATAAAAGTAGTCTTTAATCATCTAAATTATTTCTACTAGTAGACTACAACAAGTCTATAGTTCTATCCAACGTACATGACAATAGGTAAACATCTAAAATGGAAATCAGATCAAATCATTTCACTGACACAAATGAGATAAGATGAAAGTAAAGAAACATATCTGGATAAATACTAGGACTAAAAAAGGAACAACCACGTTCCTCCCAATCATAGAACAGGGTAGCCAAATCACTTGTCCAATTCACCCCCTAGCCTGACCATGAATCCATGAGGGAAAAATATAAATCTCCTCTTCAACAATGTCTTCCTCTATCAGTAGTCTTCTCCCTTGCCTCACACTAAGAATCAATGTTCATAACAACAAGTATTTAGTAGTTCCTCTTCTCAGCATACTAGGCAACGTCTTGCCTCCTCACATATGCCATTTATCCAAAACAATATTTTTGCCTAGGTATTTTTCCCTCCCTTGGGAATTTTTGAAGATTTCTAAATCCATGATTTTCAGGGGCTGCCAATGGTCAGATCCATGATTTTCCACTTGTAACAATCAACCCTGAGGTAGTTCCAATATGTTCTCCACTCATGGAGTCATGGTTAGTTGATTTTAACATGGCTATTCCATTTGTCCTCCTGCAATAAATATAAAATATTTTGTTTTCATACAAGTGTCATAGTCAAATAGTTAGTTGGGTCAAATCAAATCTCTACCCAACAGTCATAATAATTAATCACAATTTTACCAAATTCGAAAATCAGAATTGCCATAAATGGAAAAAAAATTCCAAATTCAAGTTTACCAAAAACAGAATAATTTTTCTAACAATTTTTGAATTCAAAAATAATCTACTTTTGGGGATTTCACATCCTTTCCCCCTTGAGTAAAACATTCTCTTCAATGTTCATTGCTTTCTCAAAACAGGATTGGATAAGATTTCTGCAAATCTCCCTCCAACTCCCAAGTGGCCTCCTCAAGACTAAAGTGTTTCCATTGCACCTTTACCTGAGCAACGACTCTGTTCCAAAGTGTTATTTCTCTCTGTTCCAGAATATGTAGGGGTTCCACCTGGAACTCGCCTTCTAGTTCCACCTGCACCAAGTTCCAATCAATCATATGAGTAGGGTCATGAACATACTTTTTCAACAAAGAAACATGAAATACATTATGAATTTTTATATTAGTTGGAAGTGAAAGTTGGTATGCTATGGGTCCAATTCGAGCTAGTATCTCAAAGGGCCCACAAAAACTGGGTTCCATATTGGCACAGTTTCCTAACTTCAATGATCTTTTCCATGATTTGACCTTCAAATAAACATGGTCTCCCACTTGAAATTCCAAGTGTCTTCTTTTCTAGTCTACATTCCTCTTATGCCTGTCTTGTGCTTCCTTTAAGTTTTGTTGTACCTTTATTACCATATTCTCCATTTCTTGGAGCATCTCTGGTCCAACCATGAGTCTTTCAACCGGGTTATCCTAGCTAATCAGAGTTGTACATTGTTTTCCGTACAATACCTTGAAAGGGATTAACTTTGTCAAAGTTTGGTATCCATTGTTATATGCAAATTCTACCAAGTGTAGGTAGTCTTCCCACTTGCTTGGTTTTGTTCTTACATACATGTAGAGCATGTCCTCCATGATTTGGTTCATTCTTTCAGTTTGTCCATCTGTTTGTGGATGATAACTTGTACTGAAATTCAAGTTAGTGTTTATCCCTGCAAATAATTACTTCCAAAAAGAAAATGCAAATTTACGTATCTATCCGAAATCACCATTTTAAGAATATCATGCAGTCTAAAAAATCATTTCATAAATATTTCAGCAATGTTTATAGGTTTAAAAGTAGACTTTACAAGAATAAAGTGTGCAGACTTACTGATTTTATCAATTACAACCATAATAGAGTCATTCTATTTCCGAGTTTTAGGAAAACCTGTAATAAAGTCTAGCGATATGGTCTCCCATTTTCATTATGGTACCGATAATGGTTGTAATAAGTCGGCTGGATGACAGTGTTCGGCCTTTACCTGCTGGCAATCTTGGCACCTAGCCAAGTATTTTGTTGTTTCTCCCTTCATATTAGGCCAATAAAATAATTTCCTAAGTGTTGTGATTGTTTTCTGGTATCCTGGGTGACCAGAATATGGTTTCTTATGCACTTCGTCCAAAACTGTTATCTTTAACTCTACCGAATCGAGTATGCAAAGTTTGTTTTTAAATTGTAAAAGGCCATTTCTATCTATACCCAAATCTGTTTGTCTGAATTCGTTGTAGTTTTTTGTAATTCTGCCACTATCTTAGTGTTGTACAGGATAAGTCAACTGAGAGGGGGGGGGAATCAGTTGTATAAAATTTCTTTCATTTTATAAGAAGATTACTTATTAATCAATAAATCATGCCTTTAACATTTAACTTGCAGTAATACATTTAATCAATAAATATACAATAATATAAATGAAGCAGTGACACAGTGAGTTTTCATGAGGAAACCCAAAAGGGAAAAACCTCTTCTTCTTATGAATGAAAGGCAAGCTCCAACTCCACTTTACATTCTTATTTTATCTGAGCTACAACCGAGATGAGGCTGCTACCTCTGTTTCTTCAGTGCCTACTAAATGGAAGCTACAGCTCCCATATGTACAAGCACCAACTTGTACAAGAAACTTTTACAGTCTCCCCTTGCTCCTCCCTACCACCCTAAAATCATTCTCTGTCAGAAAGAAGCTGGAAACCAACTCTTTATCTTCTTTGTCAAACAATAAGCATTCAAATCCACTCTCCACAATTCATTCTTGACCATACCACTTAGATTTTCAATTTGTGTATGTGTCTTCCCTTCTTTGTCTTTTCTCTTCCTCAAATTTTACAGAGCCATATATTTCCCATAATCCTCTCTCTTATGTACTTTTCTTGCAACAATCTCTTTATATATTTTTCTGTATCATCAATGCGTACAATCAAACCCTTAGGCTTCAAATATTAAGTTACAATAACTAAATAACTTCCTTACAATGATTATTATTGGCCAAGGCATCAAGACGAACAATATCCACATGATCAGTTTAAACATTTAACCATCACCGTTCAATGAACATACATCTGTTTTAATTATTCAGCACATAACAACCCTTGAGTGCTTTGGTAAGCCACTTTTGCTAACCCATATGTCCATTGGCCATCACCACAAGTTAATCGAAATGCATTTCGCATTTTGCATTTCGGAAATTCAACAATCCTGTGTCGAAGAGTCTTGACGCTTCAAGTTACGAAACCCTGAAATAGGGCTTAGCTTCGTGCTAGCTCCTCCCTCTCACATGACCATCAGTAGTAGCCACTGCCTATACCAAAAATATATTTTGGCGTTTCTCATTTCGACATTTCGTTACTTCTGTGATGAAGTGTTTCGATACTCCAAGTCCCGATCCTCGGATTATCAGCGTTTTGCGTTTCTCCATTTCGGCATTTTGCATTTCTGTGTTTCGACATTTATTGGGATGAAGTGTTTCAATCATTCCAAGTCTCGAACCCTGAAATATTCACTAAAAAAGGTTTTTTGGCGTTTCATCATATCGACATATCGACATTTTACGATTTCGACATTTCGGTATTCCTGTGGTGAAGTTTCTTGATGCTCCATGTCACGATCCCCGAAACTCCAAAATGGAGCTTGGTTTCAATATCTCCTTCCTCAAGCCTTCATCGATGTGACCATAAGTTATGACAAGACGCTTATCCATAAAGTGCTTTTGCAATTTCCCATTTTGGTATTTTGCATTTCGGAACTTCGGGACTCCTGTGATGAAGAGTCTCGACTCTTGACTCCTCCAACTCCTGGTATCCAAAACTCCGAAATGGAGTCGGATCAACGGTCCACAATATCCCTATGATCAATGAATTATATTAAGTCGTGTTTTTGGCATTTCGGCATTCAGGACTTCATGATGTTGAAGTTTTTGGTTACCATGCAAAAATCCTGAAATAGAAACTCCCGAAATCCCGAAATAGAAACTCCCGAAATCCTAAAATAAAAACTCTTGGGTTCTTCATAGTTTCGTGTTTCGGTATGTCAAGAGGCATGTTGATCTATGACTTTGGAACCACCATGCCTATGCAAATTGATCCTATGCAATTTGATCCACACCTGTGAAAACTGATCCACGCCTGTCCCTTTATCATTTTTAAAGTTTGACATTAATGACAAAAACAAGTTCTGTGCAAACTGCAATTCTTGCCAACAAACTCCCCCTTTGGCATTGATGGAAAAATTTAAATCTATTCTCCCCCTTTTGACATTTATGTCAAAGAATACACGCTCCTCAGATATTCAACTAATACAAATTCCCTCTAAATGAATGAACTTTCTTATTTGAGTCCTGCAAAGTATTTGTATCTAAGCCAGAGTATTCTCCTTCTGATTCTTGGACATGTTCATCTTTATCTTCAACTGTGTCCTCTATAGCAGATTCAATATTGCTCACCTCTCTTAATGGGAATCCTTCATCCACCTTTTCTTGTCATAACTGGATGACTCCCCCTATCAATAATATTCAATAAACTTGTGTAGTCTAATTTTATAATGAAGCCCTTGCAATCTTTGAGAATGAAATGAAATTACAGAGGGTAAACCCCCAACTGATCCCTGAGACTATCAAATTGTATTTTAGGTAAAGGTTTTGTAAATACATCTACAATCTGATCCTTTGTGCCAACATATTCCACTTTAATGACTTTAGACATAACCTTCTCTCATAGAAAATGAAATTTAATGGGAATGTGATTTGTTTTTGAATGCATAACAAGATTTTTAGAAATACTAATTTCACTGGTATTATCACAAAAGATAGGTATAGGGTCATCATAATGAATATGTATATCTTCCAGCATCTGTTTCATCCATAGAATCCAAGTGCAACAAGTTGCGGTTGTTATGTATTCTGCTTCAGTAATAGACAGAGACATTGTCGATTGTTTTTTACTTGACCAACTTACAAGACACCCTCCAAGAAAAAATGTTGCTCCACTACTACTCTTCCTGTTATCAACACAACCTTCCCAATCAGCATCAGTGAAAGCATATAAATCAAGATGATCACCGGTAGGATACCACAAACCATACTCTATTTTCCCCTTTAGATATCTGAAAATTATTTTGACTGCAAGTAGATGAGAAGTTTTTGGTGAAGCCTAAAACCTGCCAACTTGACGAAATGCATGCATAATATTAGGTCTTGTAGCTATAGAATAAAGAAGTCTACCAATCATAGATCTGTATTTTGTCTGATCAACATCTTTAGTATCATCAAACTTGCTTAATTTACAACCAGTAACTATGCGAGTGCCAACTAGTTTAGACTCTTCCATTTGAAATTTCTTAAGCATTTCATTGATATACTTGGTTTGAGGAATTGAAATACCTTTATCAGATTGAGTAATTTGCAAGCCTAAGAAAAACTTCATTTCTCCTGGCATGGAAATCTCAAACTCTTTTTGCATACTTTCAACAAACTATTTACTAAGCCTATTATCATCACTACCAAAAATTATATCGTCTACATATATCTCAACAATGATTATGCTATCATTTTCTTCTTTAATATATAGATTACTATCAGTGTTACCTTTCCTGAATCCTTACTGCCTCAAGTAATTGTCAAGTCTAGAACACCAAGCCCTTGGTGCTTGCTTCAGCCTATACAATGCCTTTTTCAACCTGTAAACATACTATTCTGCTTCGTGTACCTGAAAACCATCTAGTTGTTCCATTTATACTTCTTCCTCTAAATCACCATTCAAAAATGCAGACTTTACATCCATTTGGTAAACTTTAATGTGTTTAGAATTGGCATAGGTTAGAATTAGTCTAATGGATTCCATTCTTGCAATAGGAGCAAAAGTTTCTCCATAATCTATTCCTTCTACCTATGCATACCCTTTACAAACCAATCTAGCCTTGTTTCTAGTTATTTTACTTGATTCATCCATCTTATTTCTAAAAACCCATTTAGCCCCTATGGCATTCTTATTCAAAGGTCTAGGAACCAATTCCCATGTCTTATTCTTTTCTATTTGACTAAGTTCTTCATTCATTTCTTTCATCCAGTATTCATTTTTAATTGCTTCTTCAATATTTTTGGGTTCAATCAGAGAAAGTAAAGATGCATATTCATGAGTTGAGGTGGATTCTTGCCTTCTGCTTCTTGTTCCAACACTTGCATTTATGTCATCAATTATCTATTCTTCAGGGTGATTTTTCTATATTCTCTTGCTTGGAGTCTTTGATGGAGTCATGCTTTTGGATGAAGTTGTGCCCTCTTTCAAAGTAGGAATTAATTGTTCACTATGAGGGGCCTTAGTTTCTTCTGTTTCACTTACCTCATCATTCATTTTATGCTTGTCATCTATCTCATATATTTGATGATTCTTTTGTTTATATTTAGACTTCAAAAATGAGGACTCATCAAATTTCACATCTATGGCTTCAACTATTTTGTTCAATCTGAAGTTGTAACATTTATAATTTTTCCTTGAATAGTAATATTCAACCAATGTCCCTTCATCAGTTCTTGAGTCTAATTTTCTCAGATTTTTATCAATTCTTTTAATGTAACACTTGCTCCCAAAGATCCTAAAATGTTTTATGTTTCCTGGTCTTCCTTTCCATAATTGATAGGGTGTCTTATCGGTATTATTTCTTAGTAAAATTCTATTCAAGATGTGTACAAGAGTGTGGATAGCTTGAGGCCAAAAAATGTCATTCAATCTAGACTCATTTAATATTGTTCTTGCCATTTCCATAACAATTCTGTTTTTTCTTTCAGCAACACCATTTTGCTAAAGTGTTTCTGTAATAGAGAAATGTCTTTTAATTCCATTTTCATCACAGTAATTGTTAAATTATTTTGACACAAACTCTTCTCCATTGTCTGACCTTAAACACTTAATATTCATATCAACTTCATTTTCATTCAATTCTTTGAAAACTTGAAAGCAACTAAAAGTTTCAGACTTCTTTTACAATAAAAACAACCAAGTCATTCAAGTAAAATCATCCACAAATAACAAAAAATATCTTTCTCCTTTTAACCTTGTTGTTCGCATAGGTCCATAGACAACATCATGTACTATTTCCAATGGTTTAGTTGTTGAATGTTCTTTGGTTTTGAATTTAACTCTAGTTTTCTTACCATGTTGGCATTGCTTACAGACATAACTTGAAAGATCCTTTATGACAGGTAAATCTCTTATTGCTTCCTTTTTATTCAACTGAATCAGATTTCAAGGTTAATGTGTCCAAGTCTTTTGTGCCACAACCAACTTTCATCTTCATGTCCAAGATAGAAATTTTCATCCTTCTCATCTAAAATGTATATGTTATTTGATGTCCTTGTGGTTGTTCCAACTAGTTTATTTGATTTTATATTTCTAATTAGACATCCTTTTGAATCAAAAATAATAAAGAGACCTTTATCACAGGTTTGACTTACACTCAATAAGTTATGCTCCATTTCCTTAACCAATAAGATATTTTCAGCCATGATTTTCTTGTTGTTTAGACAAAAAATTCCTCTTCCAACTATCCTAGTTGATTGATCATTTCCAAAGGTGATTGTACCTTCTTTTCCTTCATCTAGTTCAAAAAATATTTGTTTTCTACCTATCATATGCTTTGAACATCCACTATCCACAACCCATTTTACTTTATGTTCTGCTTGTAGAGCTATAGTGCATTTTTCAGTGTTCAGATTTTCACTTTTCTTTTTCCAATATTTGGTTTTCAGATCTATGTAAGTGGGTTCATTAAATTTCTGAAAACTTGTAGTGACTAGGATTTTATTTAAGGTACCAAAAATCAAAACAGAGCGGAAATTTTGAAACTTACTAAAAATTTGCTTACTCTAGCATATTCATTCCCAGATTTTGATAAATAAAATAACATTTTCCAAAACAATTTGCATAACAATTTAAATCTACATAACAATTTGCATACAAGTTAAATTTAAGTAAACACTTCACAATTTTGAGTTTA
>JASDQU010306441.1:72011-89112 GCA_032191745.1 Picea mariana | reverse complement strand
CAAAATTATTGAAAAAGACAAAAAAAATCAAATATACCCCAAAAAGAGGAAGGGAAAAGTATTTTCTTTATTGGCAACATAATGAGTTTCCCTTGGATAAAGAACATCTGTCCATTTGTTCGTCAAGCTTTGGGATGTAGTATGACCTTAGGAAGTTGTTCTTGCTACATAGAGTTGTGTCCTCCTCCATTTGGTTATTCTTCCAAACATATGGAGAGTTTGTGTTGCCTCCTACTTCGTAAACTTATGATTAATGCCATGCTACCTAAGTCTCATCATTTGTCATGCTATTGTCCAAGGGAATTTTCTACCAAGCCTAAGTCAGCCCCTCTACAATTTGTCTCTTACCCTCATACCCGATCATCCTGAATGTCCAATCAAGTCCTTGTTCGAAATCAATGAAGCCTTCAGTCTGATAATCAAGATTATCTAGTCCATGATTGACGAGCTGTCAAAGACCTATGGGTAGTGAATTCGTACACTCATATTACACTCCTACCTTTATTTTTTAAGATTTTGAAGTTGTTGCTCGAGCTCTGAAGATCTCATCTCCAGCCATCAGGTTGTATCAGCTTCTAGAAGATGGATACTCTATATGTATATCTTTTTGATTTCGAGATGTAGCTCCGCTGTGTATTGTTCATGGCTACACTTTATATAGTTATTTGACATGGATCTACAATGTATTTGATTNTATTTTATCCCGAGCATGGGTATGCCCACCTCGGTGAGACATTTGTTATTTTGCAGACGACACCTCCCGGTTCTTGGTCCCTGGGCTCACTTGTTCAGCACATTAATAAATATTGGTAATGTATTTCAGCCATCAGATGCTCTTCTGACCTCACACATTAGGGGGCATCTGTTATAACCCTAATTTGCACCATACATGCTTACTTGGCATCAGGCCATCTCAGATCCCTTCTTTTCCAAAGCACTACTGAACAACTCTTTAAAAAACCTTTTTTATAAGGGCCCATGCACCCTACTCCATTAATGCACGTGTTTACATGCTACCTGACCTAAAACAACTCACGTGGACTGACAAAAACATGAAAAAAAGGAAAGTTGTCGATGAAACACACAACTTTGGGTGAGTTAACTGAAACTCCCGGCCATGCATGGCCAAGGGTTTGTCCAAATACCTAGCTTCTTCTAGCCTATAAAAGAAGGGATAGGGGTCCCATTTGGAGGAGGAGAAATAGAGTAAATAAACTCTTCCCAATTGCATGTTCCCATTGTCCCAACCCTTTATCCATCCTTGTGCAAGAAGAGATACAAAACAAAGAAGTTGGAGGACATTTGAAGAGGAGCCCAGGATCAGGATTCATGGAGCAGTGTCCGGTCTCGACATTGTAAGTTGATTCATTAAAGTTAATAATAAATAAATGATTTTCTCATCCCACTATATGAATTCTTTATAGTTCAATAAATATATGTTTGAATCTCTAACCCATTAGTCTATAGGTAAAATGCATGTGTAGTTTTTTTCTTGTTTTGTACGCAGGTCAATATTGAGAGGATCGCTGCCAACAAGCGATGTTGGTCCATCGAACATATGGAACAAGGTGTGTTGGTATAACCATGTATTTGCTGAAAAGGAATGGGGTTTAAGTCTGGGGACGAAGGTAGAAAGTAGATTTCTTTTGGTCATATCTGCATGCATAAGATAACCCTATTTAAGGGGATTTCCCTCACAACAAAGATCCCTTTGGATCTACTATCAGTGCTTAGATAAGGTCCCTTGGTATTATTTCCAGTTGTACATCCCTTAAAAACACCCTCATGCTCTTCTTGGAGCTCTGGAATACTTGTAACCATTCTTCTTAATAATGGAAAAGCCCTATAATGTAGGTGAGAAAATATCCAATGCCATAACTCACATAAAATGATATTGTCATGTACCAATGCATGGGATGGATGTCCTGATAATATGTATAGTCCTCCCTCTTGAACATAAATCACTCATGTTGAGTCTATGTTTGATCATTTATTCCATACAAGAACCTGTCTATCCACAAATGCAACTCTGTAACTTCTATCCTCCAATAGAGAGCATGTTCTTCCTTAATCAACAATATTATTGTCCAAGGTCTTGTCCTTAGACCTACTGTCTTATCAAGGTGTAAAATAAGCCCGCAACCTTACTAAGCATGCTCCATCAAGGTCCCTACCCAAACAAGGAATAAATCAAGTAAATCTAAGGCTTAATGGCCTCTCTTCATGGCTGGAAAATGTCATCTCAAACCTCTTATTCTGGGCATGTTACCATAGAGGAATAAGAGGTTTGAGNACTAAGCATGCTCCATCAAGGTCCCTACCCAAACAAGGAATAAATCAAGTAAATCTAAGGCTTAATGGCCTCTCTTCATGGCTGGAAAATGTCATCTCAAACCTCTTATTCCTCTATGGTAACATGCCCAGAACAAGAGACAAAACAAAATACAAGAACAAAATTTTTCTATTATTGTGACTAATCATTCCTCCATGGTAACCCACCCATAACAAGAGAAAAAAAAAAAACAAGAACAACCTGAAGAATGTCAACAAGCCCGAAAGACCCTAAAATTTCAACTTTGACCAAATCTATATCTAAGAGCACTAGTAGATGCATTAGGGAAAGGTGAGTTGATCTGCAGAAAAAATTGGTCCCAACATTGTCTAATAAATTCCCAACGACCTTGAGATAAAGTTAAGGTATGAGACTATGCAACAACAAATCTCAACCTTGCTCTGATACCATGTTGAATTTTCAATTTCCAGATATGATAATTATTTTCTTATGATTTCAAACAAAATTTTATGCCATTGTTATCATAGAATAATTACACATTGAAAATCTCAACCAAAAATTAACTGCAGAAGAAACAACATAATCAAAGAAAAATAGCCATGAACAATATACACAATATTTTATCCTAGGAAACCCAACCTTGGAAGAAAACCCAATAAGTTTTCTTAAGAATAAATCAATCCAAGTTTATCATCATTTACATGAAGAAACCCAACACAAGATAATTTTACCCTTGTATGGGGAAGAACCCTCAAGGATAACACTCTGCAAAAGAATGACTAAGATACTCCAAAAAATAACGCACCTCAAATATACACAACTGGAAACTGTGTACTGCAACTGGAAACTAGGATTTACACACTACAACAAAAAACTGGGGATTGCGCACTGCAACAAACAACTAGGGATTGCACACTGAAACTATCAACTGGGAACTATGCACTACAACTGACAATTGGGAACTACGCACTGTAACTGGCAACTGTGAACTACACAACTGGATAAAGTGCACTTGATGAGAAGATATCTGTTGTGTGTCAAGTGAAATGATCCAACTTTTATTTATATAGTTCAAGTCATCTTCAATTTCGTTATGGGGCCAACTTCTTCTTTTTTCTTCAATTTCTTGTTTAATGATTTCTGAGGTTTCTTCAATGGTTTGTCTTGTCTTCTTGGCATCTCTTCTTCATTAGAAAAGTTTTCCATGAGACTTTTTTATGTATCATCTCCTCACATGCATGTATAATTAATATAGGGCTCTAATGTTAAGTAGATTCACCGAGAATCCCCTCATCACAAGGGGTCTCTAGAGCCTACATCTTCAATATTAGACTAGACTTGTAAACATGTCAAACCTACCCTATAAAAATAGATCACTCCATCTTGGAACAAACAATGTGAGAGCATATCAAGTCTTTATCATTCCTCGTAAAATCAACATGACTACTAGGAGAAATACTACACCTACGCCATTCACCACTAGCCAAATCATGGCCCTATGAGTGAATGTATCATTATCCCTTGGTCAAATCAGCATGACCAATCTGGGAGAATGCCTACCCCATGCTGAAACATCAACAATCTAGAGGTCAAATGGCACATGGACAGGGGGAAACTTGACGATGCAATTTTCTCTCAACTCCAATGAATGGAAATTCTCTCACTTTATTGCTCTCCCTCTATACTACTTCTCATGGGTGCTTCGATAGTATTGTGACTTCAATGATTGAGAAGAGAACCCCATTTTATAACTTCGACATGCAATAAATGAAACATGAGAGTTTCAGAAGATCACACCTGAGTGATAATGGTAAGTCCTCTGGTATACACTGAAGAAGCATCAACATCCTGGGCCATTCACCACTAGCCAAATAAACATGGCCCCATGAGTGAATGTATCATCCTATATTTGTCTAATCAACATGACCAATCTAGGAGAATGCCTACCCCATGCTGAAACATCAATAACCCGGAGGTCAAATGGCACATGTACAGGGGGAAACTTGACGGTGCAATTTTCTCTCAACTCCAATGAATGGAAATTCTCCCACTTTATTTCTCTCCCTCTATACTACTTCTCATGGGTGCTTTGATAGTATTGTCACTTCAATGATTGAGAGGAGCACCCCATTTTATAACTTCGACATGCAATAAATGCAACACGAGAGTTTCAGAAGATCGCACCAGAGTGATAATGGTAAGTCCTCTAGTATACACTAGAGGACTTCGTGAGAAAGTCTCCGATGTATACTAGAGGGGTTGATATGAAGTATACCGGTGGGGGTGGAGGAGAATATAGGAACTCCTCTGGTTTGAGAGAAATAATTTACAAGAATTCCTTCGATCAAACCAAGGGGATTTGTATAAAGTCATGTGGTGTGCGTTGGGAGAGAACAAGGTAACTCCTCTAATTTGACCAGAGGAGTTTGTAGGAACTCCTCTAGTCAAACTGGAGGATTTTTCATGAAGTATCGTGGTTGTTAACTTAGCGTTTCAACAACGTTTAAACGAATTGTCTCGATGGTCATTGGAGTAGTTGGAGGGAAATCTTCCAGTGTACAGTGGAGGAGTTTAAAATAACTTGTATGATGACCAAAAATTGTCTTCAAAATTTTCCCAAGTACCAAGAATAATAAATGCAATTTCATCCAAACAAAGAAAATCAAAGAGGCATGTTTAGATAGAGGGTTAATCATGCTCAATAATTAAGGAAAAAATCCAATTCAAAAGGTTTTTATAGAAGAGAAAAGGGGGATCAATTTTCTTGGAGAGAGACTTTACAAACAAACAAATAAGAAAAAGGAGGTTGTTGATGCCTAGCAAAACAAATGGAGACACACTAGGCGAAGCCATGAATATCTATAGAGTGGTATCTAAAACATAAACTTATGAGAGTAGAAGCATGATGATGCATGAACCTAAGAGAGAGAGAATAGGTCCCATATTTTTTTCAAAACATAGATTTTTTTACAAGACAAAGTTTGTATGATACAAATAAGAAGTTAGAACCATGCCCATAATAGATTGTTTACCACACAATAACCTTTTCAAAATGGATATAGTTTCAAACAAGCTTGAGGAGTACAAATGTGAACTAAAACATTAGGAATGATGAAAATACAAGTTGTTAATGCATTTATCTAGTGTTGCTCCACTACCAGTGAGCGTCCATAGCCCCAATAGAGTCACCCCAGTGTCATAAGCCTTTCTCCATTGTTAGTGAGCATCCATATCCCCGACGAAGATACTTTCATGTCCCATATGATATGGGATGCATTTCCCCAAGCCTTAAACTTTTTATAATTTGATTCCCTTATATGCAGAGAAAGGTGGATGGGGGCATCCCAATATTCCTTTAAAGGCATGAGGGATGACACCTGTGAAAGTGAGATTTTAGAACTTGATTATAGATGAGAGAACTCCCTGAGTAACATTCTCTGGGGTACTAAAAATACCTTTCCGGAACCATATCTCCTTAGTTTAGAAAAACACACAAAATATCTGTTTTTTAAACATGACTCTTGGCTCCTTTCTTTGATACATTTTAAGAATACAATGCTTGTATATTGGTAAACTATGTTCCACTATTGGATATAACTTAAAGTTATGCATGACCGTGTTACACAACTAGGGATGACGTTATGTCTAGAAGCCAAGATATAGATTTCCAAGATTTTGACACTAGATATGTTACACTTCAAGGGATATTCATGACCAAGTCATCAAACCTTTGAGAAATTCTGGGTGACCATTTCCAAGAAAGAAAATAAAAAACAATAAGCAAACAAAATGCAAAGCATAACATCAAAAATAAGAAATGTGCAAAGGTAAAGCAAAATTGAGTAGTAAATTAAGACAAAAACAAATTCTTTATTTATGTACAGAGTAGGATTTGGCCCGAGGGCTAGTTGATGTAGTGTTTCAAGATTTGGCCGTCAATACGTAGGAGGTCAACATCCCCTTAAAGGTTCTACAAATGGTAGGTTCCTTGGCCAATTTTCTCTTTGACCATTAAAGGGCCAAGCCACAAATGCTAAAATTTCAAATATTTTCCTTTATTTTCATGCAGCTTGTCCCATTTGAGAACCAAATTTCCAACTTGAAAGTATTTCTCACCAACAAAATTCTTATCAAACCAACACTTAATGGTCTATTGGTGGGTTTCAAACTTGTTTTTCTCTTTGGCATGATTCTCTTCTAATTTCAACAAAGTATTGATTCATTGTTGGATGACGGGACATTCTCTCCCGCGATACTATTGGGTAAGTTGCAGGGAATGAAGGTAAATATTTGAATGTAGAATACATTTTTCCTCGTAGACAAGGAAATAAGGAAAATTACCTATAGATTCCTTGGGGGTTGACATGGTCATCCCAGATGGTATTGGGTAGCACATTATGCCAATTTCTCTGTTGTTTGACAACAATTTGTTTTAGAATACAGATTAGATTTTTGTTTGTAGATTCAACCAATCCATTACCTTGAGGGTAATAGTTTGTTGCATATTTCAAGTTAATCCCTTTCTTGAAAGAAAAATCAACCAATTTAAGCGATGGAAAATATGTTGCATTTTCAAAGACAAGAGAGTTAGGCAAACCTGGTTACAATATGCTGCTCAAGAAAATTCATTACCATTTCATCATTCACTTTGGCTAGTGGTATTACTTCGGTCCAACATGTAAAATAATCAGTAGCAGTTAGGATATACCTATGTTGTTTGGATGAATGAGGGTTAATCTCACTGATAATTTCTATCCCCCATTGTTCGAAGGGATCTTCAAAAGAAACAAGATGAAGTGGAACATCAACTCTACTCTCCCTTCCAACTAATTTTCAACATGCGTCATAGCTGTGAGCATAAGAATGAGAATCCTTAAGTAATGTTGGACAATAATACTCGACTCTTAATATTTTATGAGTTGTTGTGTCTCCTGAGAAATGTCCTCCAAATGGTCCATCCTGCTTTTCAAGAGAATGTAGTAGAACTCTGTCGTAATTTTTTCTTAACAGGATGCCATGTACCAACTAATACTATGCTGATTTAAGTCTAAGAGATATCTTTTGTTTAGCATTGAGATGGTTTGAAGGTGTACCATGCTGAAGGTAGTACTTGAGATCATTGTAATAATAATTCGCAACATATGGAACATATGGAACTTGTTGGGTGTAGAGGGTTGACTCCTCTTTCCATCCGCCTTCTTCTTAATTTTCAACATCTATGATTCCAATTGTTAGCTTACAAATACCTTGAACTTTGACGATATTTGTTCGTTTAAAATCAAGATAATATTGTTGTAAGGAAGTCATCCAATTTCCCCACCTCTAACCAAGCTCTCTTTATACAAAGAGAGATTTGACTTCAGGGTGAAAGACGATTACTTTGGTATGATTCTTCAAAATGTATGGTATGAACTGTTTGATAGCTTTTTGGACAACAACAAACAACTTTTCCAACGGTGGGTAATTTATTTCAAAACGTTGTAAACCAATGCTCATGAATTCTATGGGGAGTTCATTCCATTTCTCATCCTTTTGTGTGAGCATTGTTGCAAGAGAATGGTTAGAAGAAAATGTATACAATAGGGAAGTCCTTGGTAAAATTTGGACTTTTTAAAGATGGTGCAACTGCTATAACGACCTTGATGTTATCAAAGGCCTCCTTTTCAATGGGTATCCATTTAAATTGAATGTATTTATTAATCATCTGTTGAATAGGTTTCATTATCTCGGTAAAATTTGGAACAAACCTTCTTACAAAATTGATCTTGCCAAAAAATGACTGCATGGAATTTTTGTTGTGCGGTGGTGGGATTTTCATAATAGCATTTGTTCTTTATAGGTCCAATAAGATCCCATATTTAGAAATAACATTCCCAAATAAAATGCCTTATGAAACAAAAAATATGGTTTTCTTGGGGTTAAGAGATATACCATATTTTGCTAGACCTTTTGAATATCTATTTTAGGTGATTGGGGTGATCAATTTTTTTTTTTGAATAAACAATGATGTCTTCAAGATAAATCACCACACTTTGAATGATTAGACCTTTGAAAGCATTATCCATAGACCTATGAAATGTATAACTAGTGTTTATTAGACTAAAGGGAATCTTGTGATATGCGTATGTTCCCCACTTTGTTTTGAAGGTGGTATTTAATTGGTCCAGTTCTGCTACAATAAACTGATTGTAACCTGAGAACCTGTCCAATATAGAGAACATTTCAGAGCCTGAAATGAGTTGTAGGATTTGTTCCATATGTGAAACTAGATAGTTTTCTTTATCGGTGGCTCGATTTAGATTCCAAAAATATATGCAAATTATGATTTCCCCCGAATTTTTTCTGACAATACCATATTAGACACCCAGGTTGAATGACGAACTTTGAAAATTATCTGGGTGTCTAGTCACTTTTTTAATTATTTATGAATGAATGGTTTAAGGGTATGATTTATTTTCCTCAATTTCTGTTGAAATGGATTGACGCCTTCTTTGATTGGAATCACATGTTGAATTATTAAGTCTTCAAATATTCATAAGTCTAGGAAAATACATCATGATAACTTTTGAACAACTATGTGAATGTGTGTTTTTCATCTTTCGAACGACAAGTTCCCAAATTGATGTACTTGGGCTACTTAGGGGTCCCTAGATTTACCAAGAAATGCATCGTGGTAGAGCTGTTTTTTTTTGGATTCATCGGTTTTCTTGGGATGCAATTTGTCTTCACTTTACTTGATTCATCTTGGTATTTATCAAGATCTTGTTCATGAGCTTCATCATCTATAACTGTGTTTCATCGTCTATAATTGTGTTTTGGAAGACATCCAAACTGGTAAAAAAATCTATGATCTGAATGCCATTATTGAATACTCTCCAGTTCGTGACATTATCCAGTATGGAAGGCATGAACATGGGTTCGATAGAAAAATCATCATTAAGATGTGTATATCTAGAGGCTGCATTCACCAAAATTTATGCAATTACAACATTATGGCAACGAGGTATGGATTCAATATTAAAAGCTTCGAAAGAATAAATTAAACTCCATACCTCTTGTTGGTAACCACTCAAATGTGGAGACATGTAGTGAATGGTGTTTCTTACATGTCGTACAACTATTTTTGAGTCACCAAATAAACATAATCATTTTACCTTGAGGTCGATGGATTTATTCAAACCTTGGACCAAGGCTTCATATTTCGCAGTATTATTGATGCATTCAAATTCCAAATGGTAGGATATGAGTGTTTTACATTGGTGTGGGTTGATAAGGAGACATCCTGCCCTAGGTCCATATTCATATTTGGAACCATAAAAAAACATAGTCCAAATGTTAGTATATATGGGTGGGTTAGCTATACAATAACCTAATTATTTTAATACTATACAAGAATTATCATAAGTTTGATTGCATGGAAGGAGTTCATACTGGGTGTCTGTTTGAATTTTAGATGGCATTGTTTCATAACAACCAAGGTCAGTCTCAAAAAAGTAATTGTCCAAAACATTATGAGAAAATCTATTAGGTTCATTTTTACCTTCTAATTCGGTTACCATGTGATTCATGCGAGCCTCATTGTCTACGCATATTTGATTATGTTTATCTTTATAAGGGAGCCAAACGTGGGACCAGTTTGTAGAGAAATAGCCTTGAAGTTTGGCTGAACAATCTTTTCTCAACAACAAACCATAACTTTTTGGGATGTCAACAACAACAATGTCAATAACCTGGTGGACTCTGGGTCATAAGATAATGTAATCATGACATCTTTTAGTTCACCTATTAATTTTACATATGACCTATCTAATTGTATGATCCTTGTGATGGTTGATTGTGGGACACCATTTATTCTTTGGCATACTGAATATGGCATGATATTCGAGGAAGCACCAAAATCCACTAAGAAATTATGTACATTGAAGTTAAATATTTCATATGTAAGCAGGAAAGGAGGGATCTGAGACTTTGAATATGCACCTATACTTGTTACATTGATGGAAGATTTGATTTCATTTGTATGTATTTCCTTTGTTTCTACAACTTAAGAATTTTTGTCATTTGCGACAATGGTATTCTTTTGAGGATTCTTGGAATTAAAAGTATCAAGAAGGAGATCACATTGTTGTGGTAATGTGAAAATATCATACATAGAAATGTTGGCTTTAGTTTTCTTCATATCTTCAATAAAACTATAATCTAAAGCGTGCATTTTTTGTTTGTTTGTTGAAGTGTTTGGTTGTAAATGGTTGTCTTTGCGATTGGCTATTGGAGTGTTGAACTTAATGTTGTTTGTAGACGGGTTCAACATACTACATTTGTTGTTGTTGGCTGAAACAATGGAGTTAGATTTACTACTGGTAGGAGATGGAGTGCTTGGTTTCAAAGCAAGAACATGAGGTATTATTTTCCATAGGGGGGAATTGGTCTTTGGAGAATAAGAGGTGCTCGAGACAACACATTTTCTTTGTAGATTATAGTCTCTCGGGGAAAATTTTATAATTGATGTATCTCCTATAAAAACTTCTTCAATTTTCTCATCATCTGAGTCAATTCACCAATCCCAAAAGGACATAGTAGACTTCTGAGGGGTTTCCTTAGTGGTCTCTTTGTTTCCTACTTTATTAGGTTGTTTGTTATTAAAGATTTTATGATCTAACAACTGGTTGATAACTGAGGTCATAGATTTGACCCAATGAGGGAAAGTTTTTTTGGAATGATTATGTTGGTGATATGAGAAAAATTTGTCACTACTAAAGGTATCTAGGTTTAGCGTGAGTTGTGGGACTTCAGGTGGCTTGGGTGGGATGTAATTCCTCTTGAAGAATGGACATAAAAGTTTGGTTCTTGAGGGTACTTCTCCAACATTATTTTTTTATATCATCAACTTCTTTTGACAACTTCTTAACTAACTTAACCACACTATCGATATCTTTTGGTTCCTTTTCGGGGGGTTTCGTTAGTAGAAATGGTTGATTTCCATCTAATTTTATTTCTCTGGAGTACGAGTGATTGTTGTAAGAGGATGAATCTTTTTCAATAGTTTCGAATTCTTCAAAATTTCGAGCTAAAGTGTTATTACCAACCCGTTTAAAAAACATGCCTATAGAATGAATTAGAGCCAAAGTGTAGTATCCGATGGAGCCTAAGGATTATAAAGGACTTGTATCGACAGTAAACTTGGTGAGGATTGTAGTGAAATGTTGATTTAATTCCTTCACTTTTCCCTTTTTTATATTTTTATGGCTCCTAACTCTTTGTACAAGGAAATAATGGTTTTCTGTTCCCAACTTTTCCAATAAAATCCTTCTCAAAGTCCTCCCAACTGGTTATGGAATTAGATGGAAGATTAAAATACCAAGTGGATGCTCTATGTGAGAAGGTATAATGGAAAATCCTATAGACCACCTCTTCATGTTGAACAATGAGGAGACGAGAAGCTAAAAATAATTTTTTAATATGATCCTCTGGTGAGTTGGGTTTGTCTAGATCAAATTTTGGAAGGATGTTTTTAGGTTTTCTAGGCATTTCATGCAAAGGTTTTGCTAAATTCATAGCACCTTCGGACAACCATGGTGGAATCACCACTCTCCTATCTTCTCTTTCGCTCATGATGTTTCCGAAATAAATCTTTGGGTTTTCACCGTCAAATTTATGCTCCGATTTAGGAGGGGTAGGAGGGATATGATTTAAGGGCATATATACTTCCTGGAAGGCAGTTTCAATCAAATATTCGATAGAGTTGACTAGAAATTTTTTTTTGATTACTGGGTCATATTGTGTGGATAGTTCCTCTCCTTGTGATTTCTATGGTTTTCGGTAGCTTACCAAGAAATTTGGCATAGGCACGAGTAACACAACAAGTTTTAGTGAACTCTTCATAGGGTACAAGAAACCAAGTTTTTGTTTGGATTTCAGAGCTTCCAACAACACTTCCGAATGTGGGGTTTATGTCTTCAAAGGTAACGCCCTGTTCTAAATTAATATGAGGAAAGAGGGTTGGAACAAGGGTGTTTCCATAGGACTGGTCGTGCATATGCAATGCGCTTATGTAATCCATACACTTTCAAGGCCTTACTCTAGCGCCAATTTTGTTGATGGGACAGAAATGCCCAAAAGCAGTAGGGGGTACTCCCCCATACAAAGTCTGAATTAGACTATGCGCCATTTATTTTAGGAGACCTATCCGGATTGTGGTTCAACTTCCATTATTGATTATGAGGGTGAAAAGGTGGATGGTTATGAAGATAAAAGATGTAGATGAAGACTATGTAAATGCTGGAAAGAAATCTAATCTACTTCTAATCTATCCTATCCTAACTAGGAGCAAATTATCGTAATTGAATGAGTTGTACTGAAACTAAACTCTGCAAATACCTCAATCAGATAGTTTTCATGTGGCTTCATAGTTAGAAACACATGCATACAAATGTATAATTAAAAAAGTCTAAATCATATTTCTGGATACATCAACAAATAATTTTCTTAGGACATTAAGTGTAAAGTCTGAAGAATAACAAATTAACTGCAAGAGTAACATAGATTGCACCAGAAAAGTCTATAAGAAAAGTATGTCGTTACATTCCATGTGAATAGAAAACATTATACTGGAAATAGTTCACAACAAACAACAATACACATAAGTTCTTCTCTCTCTTAAAATATGGCTATGGGGGCTTCTCAATATTCATTAACATCATATACTTTCTTGAAATAGTTCTTGAATTTATACAATTCTTGAAGAGCCCCATTGAAAATGAGATTCTCCCTTTATTTATACAAATATTTACTAACTCCTAAGATGACTTCTTGTATTTCCCAAGAAGCAATTACAATTTTTTTTGGTTTCCCATAGTAGCTATTTGACATGTGTGAGGCTAAGGAAAAAATTTAAGATATTTGGGAAAAAGACAAAATAAAACATAGTTGACATCAAATTTAGATTTTTTATTTTGTCATTTTATGAACTCTTATCCCTGATGTATGTTGTCCACATATCTAGCTGATCATAAATTTCTATGACTCAATGATATGCCAAATCCTTGAGAGCGACCTTATGCATGACTGTATTGTCACTGGGAGTCTACATGTCTTTCACCAAAGTAGCCATGAGTTCCTAAATCATAGTGTGGGATTTGGTGGCCTAGATGAGATGTTGTTTGATCAAGTCCGTTGTCACCTTGGAGGCTGACTCAATTACTTCTCGCTCACAACTTTTACTCTGCTGGACTTTATCTATAAGCTATTCTGTGATAAGATTCTTCCTAATTTATTCAAGGGGAGGAAGACACAAATTTTTCTGTAAATCCTGTGCAACTTTTTGTTGTGAAAAAATTTCCATTGAATTGGTCATTTATTTGTCTACTCTCTTCTCGACTTGTTGGAAACGATCAAGTGTGACAAGATCAACTTCTTGGATCAATAGTTTGTTTGGGACAAATCGGGGAAGCATAATCAATGCTTTCATGGCCTCGTATATGCTGATATATGTATTGTGATCCATCAGGTACCAATATCATATTCTCTTGATAACTTCCAGTGCCTTGTTGGTCATACATGGGGCTGGAGAGAATAAAATGAAATCATACAATGGGATTAGAAAGTTCTCATAAATCTTATGATATTTTGTCCTGCATTTATGTTCCCATAACACTTTACAATAGATATGGATGGCTGTGTTTGTTGACTGCTATTCCCAACCCATATTCAGGTATTTGTACACCACACACATGATGTATATGAGAAATCAAGACATGTGGAAGCATGGAAAAGTTCTAGGAGGGGCCTCTTTTACTGTTTTGATAGCCTTTGCTAAGTTTTTTTGACAAAATGTGAGCCTAGTTGAAAGATAATCCTTCATCTGCACAATAATGAATCAGAGGAATATATGATAGTGAGAACTTGGAGGCATCTGGATCCCTGTATAACCTGCATAAAATTACCACCATATATTGATATGGTTTTCTTAGAAAGGTGGTAGGGTAGCCATCCATTGGCCTGAGCTTGAATTGTTTATCTGGCTTGTAACAGATAGGATACATGTCTTTAGTTGGGTGCTTGAATCCACCTAGAAGTTCATTGTCCAACTTCCAGGTTCCTTTCTCCAAATGGTAACACTTAACAAGATCTGCGGGCTGGAATGAATCTATAGGATCTCCTCGAGCATTGTACATGTACCTGTTTCCTAGGTCACCATGTTTAAGGATCCATGCAATTGCATTGACACATGGAAACATTGTAGAGTGCGCTGCTACCATGTCTATCCTGGATTTTCTAATGTTCTTGAGAAATTTGAGCTCGTCTTGGTTTTCCGCATTGATGGTGCAATTTTTTTTTTTGAGCATTTGATAAACTTCATCCCATTTGAGTGATTCTTTCCCCTTTTCAAGGAATCTGGTTGTGTCATCATACATCACTCCTACAATGTTAGGTTCATATTCGTGTTGGAGAACACTTCTGAAGGCCTCCATGGAAGGGGCCTTGTTGGTTTCCTTCTTCCTTGGAGACATATATGAGTCTGCCAAGTAGATACAAAATTAGTTCGAAGATAAAATTAAGAGATATAATAATAATGGTCAGATATGTGCAATATTTTTTTTTTATTGAAGTAACTAATAGCGAAGTACCTAAGGATTCAATTGAGCCAATGTTTGGTGGAATATTGTCATCTGAAGATGAGAGTGTGATGGTAGGCATTGTGAAAAATTGATCTTTGGACATGAGATGAAAAAAAAATATAGATTGATTAGTTGAAGGTTGTCCTCGAAAAAGGTTGAAAAAATCGAAAACTGAAGCAGTTCATAGGAACTGCTCTGATTTAAATTAGGGATGTTTGTGCAAAAAGCTTCGGTGTACATCAGGTGAGTTCATGGGAAAGTATATGATTCAAATCAGAGAAGTTCATGTAAAGGCCTCCAATTCACACTGGAGGAGTTGGTATAAAGTATGTCGGTTGGTAGCACATGCACTAAGAGAGTTTATGTTAAGTCCCTTGGTTTAAACCAAAGGAATTCTTTCCAAACTCTCCGATGAGATGAGAGACTTCATGTGAAGGGATCTGATTAAAGGTTGACAAGTCATACTCATTTCCTCAATGGACTGAAGCTACTAAAATTAAGTCCTCCAAAGATAACTAACAAGGTTCATGTTAAATGCTCCAGTGGACTCGAGGAGTTCGTGTAAAAAGCTCCGAGTGAACCAGAGAAATTAGTGTAAAAGTCTCTAGTTCGACTAGAAGACTTCATGACAACCTCTTCATTTTACAAAGTGACTTATAGACAATGTATTGGTTAATGCGTTTTTCTAATGATTCTCCACAATGGATGGTCGCGAATCGATAGACCATGGTTTGATTCTCATCCATCCTAAAGGATGGTGCTAACGAGCAAGGATGTGAAAGAGTGGGGTTATAGCTTCAAGAGGTTATAATTTATGTACTTTAGAGACCCCTAGATATATATAAGATACCATAGTGGAGATAAAAGGAAATCCCTTTCAAACCAACCTGAAACTTGCATAAAGACTTCCCCTTTTTCATGTGAAGGTACCAAGGGTTTGATTTTGATGGAGCTTGGATTTTTTTTTTGGATATGGGTCATGATAAAGCCCAGTCGACAGAGTTTTGTGGTCACAACAACCATCCTTAAATTTTTCTTTTACAAGCGAAAGGAAAGGCCCCCCCTACTAAAATTGTAAACCTATTTACTAATCCTATATCGCTTGAGCCTAATGCTACTTCTTTGCCTACCTTGAGGGAGTGGGGGGGTTAATATTGATTGGTGATTACCTTTGATGGGTGTTGATTATTCCTTTTGATATGGTGATTTCAAATGTATTTGTGATGCTTCTTGACCTATGATGTTTCATTGACATTTGTATGATGGAATTGATACGTTATAATTTTTGTTGATTCCAAAGTGCTTGATGATCTTATGTGGCTGCAAGGTTTAGTGTTATATTGCATATTTTGAATGAATTTACTATTGATTATTTTCTGATTGACTAATTCAAAATTTTCATCCTTTTGCTGACATGATATGCTTAATATATTCAACTTTAATACTTTCACATGTAGATATTAATCTTCTATTTCAAACTCTAAGCATAAATCTCATAATTGTTGATCCTTCTTTTGAGTTGAGACTTGTCACATATAGTTTTGGGACACTCATCTACAACCGCCATGTTATCGTTGAATAAACCTAACACTCTCTTATAAATTGGATTAAATGAATGAAATATATTGTTTATAATATTGGAAAGTCTTCTTATGATCATATGGCTGATCTCATTCTTCTGTTTTGCAGGAGCCAGTTTATAGACCGAATTCGATTATGTGATTGCTCCAGCCTTGAGAGGCCTATGGGGGAATATCTTGATATTTTCCCACAACCTTTGCCTTTATTATTGACATGATTCTCCTTATTGAGAAGTGGATTATCTTGGCTTGCAGTTGTCTCAAGATCTGAATCCCCCAAGGCTATCAGATCTTCCTTTTCGACAAGTCTGTCTGTGAAAATTTTCAAAATGATCTATAATGAGTCATGTTTGGTATTAACTCTCGCCAAAATCCATGAAAAAATCCCATTCATACTCTTGATTTTGATTCATTGTTGTACTACTTCCTGATGCCTCTTAGATATCTGTCACATTTGTATAGTGGTATGGCGTAAGGACCCTTTCCTCGGCCTGGTTGTATTCCCTCTCCTCACGATCTGAGCATGTCCTCCCCCTGAGATGTGCATATTGAGTGTACTTGATTGTGATGCACGCTTGGTTGGATTCGATTCCTTTTTCCACTCGTCACTA
>JASDQU010306441.1:50636-70271 GCA_032191745.1 Picea mariana | reverse complement strand
TGTAAACCTATTTCCTAATCCTATACTGCTTGAGCCTAATGCTACTTCTTTGCCTACCTTGAGGGAGTGGGGGGGTTAATATTGATTGATGATTACTTTTGATGGGTGTTGATTATTCCTTTTGATATGATGATTTCAAATGTATTTGTGATGCTTCTTAACCTATGATGTTTCATTGACATTTGTATGATGGAATTGAGACGTTATAATTTTTGTTGATTCCAAAGTGCTTGATGATCTTATGTGGCTGCAAGGTTTAGTGTTATATTGAATGTTTTGAATGAATTTACTATTGATTATTTTCTGATTGACTAATTCAAAATTTTCATCCTCTTGCTGACATGATATGCTTAATATATTCAATTTTTATACTTTCACATGTAAATATTAATCTTCTATTTCAAACTCTAAGCATAAATCTCATAATTGTTGATCCTTCTTTTGAGTTGAGACTTGTCACATATAGTTTTGGGACACTCATCTACAACCACCATGTTATCGTTGAATAAACCTAACACTCTCTTATAAATTGGATTAAATGAATGAAATATACTGTTTATAATATTGGAAAGTCTTCTTATGATCATATGGTTGATCTCATTCTTCTGTTTTGCAGAAGCCGATTTATAGACCGAATTCGATTATGTGACCGCTCCAGCCTTGAGAGGCCTATGGGGGAATATCTTGATATTTTCCCACAACCTTTGCCTTTATTATTGACAGGATTCTCCTTATTGAGAAGTGGATTATCTTGGCTTGCAGTTGTCTCAAGATCTGAATTCCCCAAGGCTATCGGATCTTCCTTTCCAACAAGTCTATCTGTGAAAATTTTCAAAATGGTCTATAATGAGTCATGTTTGGTATTAACTCTAACCAAAATCCATGAAAAAATCCCATTCATACTCTTGATTGTGATTCATTGTCATACTATTTCCTGATGCCTCTTAGATATCTGCCACATTTGTATAGTGGTATGGCGTAAGGACCCTTTCCTCGGCCTGGTTGTATTCCCTCTCCTCACGATCTGAGCATGTCCTCCCCTTGAGATGTGCATATTGAGTGTACTAGATTGTGATGCACGCTTGGTTGGATTCGATTCCTTTTTTCACTCGTCACTACTTGTGACATTAAATCATCACACAAAGTTTCACATACCTCTCTCCCATCTCTTTTCCTTCGTCGCAGTTGAATCACATATTGATGACGACCTCCCGATATGATTTCCACATGTATGAAAAGTAAGAACAAAACTCTGTTAACTCTTCAACACTTGAGTGCTCTCAAGTTATTCAATCGGGCCCGCTATCCTCCTTTAACAGAGTCTTGAACCCTTAGTTGGAACGGTGCTAACAATCCCACATAAACCAAGTGTTTTAAAACCATAGCGTTATTTTGATAAAACCATGGGCCATAATCAGGTGCTAAAACTCTAGTGTTAAGCACTTTACACACATACTTGTGTCATAAGGGACTCGAGTGCTAATAATATATTGTTCTTGAAGTATCAAAACTTTTCCATATGAATTTGTGCAAAAAACGGGCGCTAAGGCATTGTCGTCGGCTTCCTCTTTACCAGAGTATCAATGCACATAGAACGATGATATTTTTGAACCCACATGCTAGCGCTAACTCCACATAAGACCATGTATCTTGACTAGGTCTAAGGCTCCAATTCGTCATCTCCTTCACTCATCGACAGTCACTCCTTCATGACAGGAACCCAAAGCTATGCCTTGCACTTTATCTGAGTGTGGGGCATCATCGTCAACCCTTTCTTTTTCGGGAAGAAATCACAAACCCCAACTTTCTAGACCCAAAAACATACATATCATTGTCAACATTTTACCAGGAAACAAATACACACACCTCACTATCCCGACGATATACTAGTCTCGATGAAATGGAACCAGACCTCCATCACCTCAGATCATTGATTCGAGCTTAAAGGAATTAATCTCACTGCCAATTTACTTCAACCTTCACCAATGATCCATTTTTTCTCCACCATCGATCTTATCCTATGACTTATATTCTCCTTCNAGCGCTACTCTAATTTTATCGTCATCAATTCTTGTTCATCCTAGAAATGAATCCTAAATGGATTTTAGGGTCTTAATATGACAAGTCTTGATGATATAATCACCATTGTCGGTTGGGATAATACATCCACCCTTTGATTGGTCCCTCTCCATCATTTGTCTCTCATGATCAACGATCACAATTCCTCTTCATTCCACTTTGAAACTTGGTCTAGAGGGATAATCTACTTCAGGAATCCTTCCTAAACTATTAATATAGAAAATCTAAAATTATCATCATAATCTATCTCTAGAGCATGCCTTAGCTTCGTCATTGTCGAAAAAGTTCCTATCCAACAATCTTAACCCCTCGACAATTGACAAACCTCGACGATATGTTTCTATTGGATAATGAATTTTAGTCATCGACCAAATGATGATGAAGGGTCAGGATCAAGACTTCTCTCCTTTGTATCTCTAAATCCTTTGTGATGTCTCAAACCCTTCAACCCTTTGTTGATTCAACCCTATGCAACGCAAGTGCTCTGGATCTTGATCTTTGTTCCTCTATTGACCTCCACAACCTTATATTCTTCCATGAAGTTCATAGAAACTTCTTCCTCCACTCAATCACATTCAATAGACTTGTTGTCTCGACTCAAGTTCCATTTAGCAGAGATTTCACACGCATCTTGAACCTGATACACACAGGTCAAGGATCAATGGTTTATATTCACTCACAGGCTAAATCAATGGTTGTTGAGTGACATTTTTTAAACAAGTATAACTTGGGCTCTAAGTGTCGTAATTGGGTCCATGATATCTCGTTGTAAAGGTACCGGAAAAGGGAATGAACTGGTAGAGATATCCATGATAGAGAAGTGATAGAAGATGTCTTAAAATGAAAAAAAAAACAAAAGACCACATATTTGGGGGAAGAAATGGCCATGAAAACTTCAAAAAGCCACATCTGAGGCTACGAAAAACAAAATCAGGCCCAAGACAACTCGATGGAAAGATGGAAGAGAGAAGAACATGATGGGATAAAAAGTATTTATAGAGACTGACTAGAAATTTTCCAAAAATTCAAAACACATAAGAAAACTGAATTGAGCTAAAGAACGGGCTATGCAGACTTTAAATAGACATATCTCAAGCTACATGCAACGAAATCAGACCAACAATAGCTCAATGGAAATATGAGAAACAAGAGAAGAATATCATAACATATTAATCAAAAGGAAAACACAAGAAACACCCAGACCGTATCGAGGAACAAAATACGACACCAACAAGTTGAGTGAATCACATTTTTTGAATAAATATCATTTGTAAAGTGCCATAGGGAGAATGTAACCACCCAGGGGTCTCTTCAGCTTCCATTTGTAACTCCCACATATACATTTTCAAAATTTCAAAAGAAATTTGTAATGTAAAAAATAAAAAACAAAGGGAAATGAAAAGAATAGTCGCTAGAGCTGAAGAGTCTCTCTTATTTTATAAAAGAGAGTTCGCTGAATGTAATCCAAGAGGGAGACTTTTTCCCTTTATAATGAAAGACAATACTATTACTTATGAGTTAATAAAGAGAAAGAGGCATTCCATAATTTTGTGGCTTTGATAAATGTATATGAGACTATTCTTTTTGCATTTATTTTCTGCTTGAGTAGCATATGATTCTATTATATGAACTATTTATTCACTTTGTTCTATATGCTCATGATGTCACATGTTTCCTTATGAGTACAAAAATAATGTTATGAATACATTGAACAACTAATTGTCTATGTATTTGCATTATTGTTGCTATCATTTATCATTAGCATACATGGATTGATTCTACTTCTGATGATATTATCTCTCACTGTAATCACTTTTTTAGTTTTTCTCCCGGGATAGGTTAGAATTAGTTAGATTAGATTAGTTCTTCTTTTAGTTAGATTAGTCTTAGGATTAATTAGAACTTTTTGGGAGATAGTCTATTTTATTTCCCTTTTTTTCTTCTTTTAATTATGAGCAACAATGAGGCCCATATACTCATTGGAAGTGCTACACCAAACAAGAGTAGGTATAATTGGGACCTTCCATTGGGAATTCTCCCTTACCTGCTTGAAAGGCCATTTGGAGTGGTCAACAACAATGGTGCTAGAAGGAGGGCCAAATGATAAGCTGAGGCTGCAGTACCATTCTGATTAACTTGTTTTAATTCAATAATGGATCCATCCCATATACCTTTATGGAGATGTTTTTATGGTATTGTACCTCCCAAACCTGCTAGAAAATGATAATGGTTTAGATGAACTTCATATGTATGGATATTTCTTTACTATGGGAGATATAGATTATATATAAAATCATTTTTCAGAAGAATCCTATGTATCCTTGTTGGCCCTTGACCAATTTTTGAGGATCCTTGGTCACGTTTGACCTACTTTTGGGACTTCGATAGGCTGTCGAAGGCGGAGCACAAGTCGAAGCAGAGATCACGAGATCTTGGCCCCTTTTTAGGGATTTTTGGGTTTTGGGCTTATGTAATGGGTATGGGGATGTCGGCCCATGGGTTTACCCATGTTTAGGCCCATTTTTGTAATGTATAAATAGAAGTCTAGGCGATGTAAGAAGTAGTGACTAGTCAGTGTGAGCTATTGCTGCTAAGTGCTAAAGAAGATCTGTGTGATTTGGATTTTTGTGCACTGTGTGAGACTTACAAGGCTAAGTGAAAGCGACTGTAAAAGACTGTGTAAGGCTCTGTGCCTAGATCTACTCAGGGAAGGAGGTTCTGGCGAGGTGCGTAGATCTCCTATCCTTTGCGGAGTTGATTTGGAGGCTTTGTGCATGTAAGACGATTGAAAGAAGCTAATAAAGAAGATGAAGAGTTGGTGGACGCATCCCCAGGGAGGGGGTGAACTATGTATATCATGTGTTGTGAATGCTTTCTGCTTTATGATTGCTCTCTTGTTTATGTGATTAAATTCGTAGTGCGTTTTTAGATGATAGATGAATCTAATATGATAGCTTAGTGATGAATATTGTGAACGCATGCTAGATCTGATCTTTGTTGGTATGCTTAGTGCTTGAATCCATTGGATCTATGTGAATGTTGCACTAATCTATTGTTAGGGTTTAGCTACGTTGTGAAATAAGGTTGAATATTAATGAAATGTAATTACTAAGTGCTCTATTAAGGTGTTACAATCACATATATGTGTCCCAACTAAGGTTGCAGACATCTGAGTCCTACAACCACCCCTGCCTCTACCTCGAGTGAGACTTCATATGCTTCACAGGTGTTGCCGAAAGGGCCAATAGTTAGGGTTTTTTTGGTGCACTGTTGTAGCATTGAACCCCAGGTCTACCCCTATGCCAAAAAATGGTTCCATTGTCGAGAAGTTATAGAGAAACCTAGAATTGTGCAATAGGAGAAGGATGCTCTTCAAGAGAAGTTAGAAGAAGAGAGATAGCAGATCCAACATGAGAAAGAAAAGCTGCTCACAGAGCAGGTCAGAGTAAAAGAAGCAGTCAACATACCACTTCTTTTTGTGATGGGCTTGGAGCATAAGGAGGAAGAACCTGTAGAACACCAAGTAGCTTGCAAAAACCATCCAGCAGCTTCAACAGAGAATCACAGATCTGGAGCTAAGAACAGTTCCCAGTACTCCACAGGATATGCAAGATCAAAGAGAAGCAACTGCCCGAGGTGCAGTTGAAAGAATCAAGGGCTTCACCATGGAATGTAAACAACTGAGTGATCGTAGTGCCCAAACTTATGAGCGACTCACTGAGGATCCTGAATTGAAGGCATTGGAGTCATAGCTCTAGGAGGCAAAGAAATAAGAAGAAACAGTACAGGTGCAGTTGAATCCCCTGTCAGCCATTGAGAGGATGAAGTGATCCCAAGAACAACACACTGCCCAGCAGCAGGTCCACACCATTCAGAGTAGAGTCATGTAAGTAACTCAGAGGCTCCAACCAATATAGGACGAGGCTTGCAAACTATTTGTAGAGATCGAAGGTCGAGGAGCAGAACTAGAGCAAGAACAACGCTTAGAGGGACCCGTCAATGAAGAAGTAATCCAAGAGTTTGCTGAGTAGGAGGTCGTGGCACAGGAACATGTTGAAGCTGCTCGAGCCAATATCGAGGCTTTTGAGGCAGAGCTACCCAGATCAGAGTGACTCGGGACAAGTCACAGGTGAGTGTTGGGGGCTTTTTGTCCCTTGACCAAGTTTTGAGGATCCTTGGTCACATTTGACCTACTTTTGGGACTTCGACAGGCTGTCAAAGGTGGAGTTTAAGTCAAAGCGGAGATCATGGGATCTCGGCCCCTTTTTAGGGATTTTTGGGTTTTGGGCTTATGTAATGGGTATGGGGATGTCGACCCATGGGTTTTCCCATGTTTAGGCCCATTTTTGTAATGTATAAATAGAATTATAGGCGATGTAAGAAGTAGTGACTAGTCAGTGTGAGCTATTGCTACTAAGTGCTAAAGTAGATCTGTGTGATTTGGCTTTGTGTGCACTGTGTGAGACTTGCAAGGATAAGTGCAAGCGACTATAAAAGACTGTGTAAGGCTCTGTGCCTAGATCTACTCAGGGAAGAAGGATTTGGTGAGGTGCGCAGATATCCTGTCCTCTGCGGAGTTTATTTGAAGGCTTTATGCATGTAAGACGATTGAAAGAAGATAATAAAGAAGATGAAGAGTTGGTGGACGTAGCCCCAGGGAGGGGGTGAACCACGTATATCCTGTGTTGTGAATGATTTATGCTTTATGATTTCTCTCTTGTTTATGTGATTCAATGCTTAGTGCGTTGTTAGATGATAGATGAATTTGATATGATAGCTTAGTGCTGAATAATGTGAATGAATGCTAGATCTGATCTCTGTTGGTATGCTTAGTGCTTGAATCCATTGGATCTATGTGAATGCTGCGATGATCTTTTGTTAAGGTTTAGATACGCTGTGAACTAAGGATGAATATTAACAAACTGTAATTACTAAGTGCTCTGTTAAGGTGTTACAATCACATATCTGTGTCCTAGCTATGGTTGCAGACATCTGAGTCCTGCAACCACCCCTCCCTCTACCTCAGGTGAGATTTCATCTGCTTAGCAGGTGTTTTCGAAAGGGACAGTAGCTAGGGTTTTATTGGTGCATTGTTGTAGCGTTGAACCCCGGGTCTGCCCCTGTGCAAAAAATCCTCCCACCACTCCATTTCCTCTTTCTTTCCTTACGATGAAAAGGAGGCCTATTGTGTCAATTCAAGTTCAGATTTTTCTATAGTTGACCAAGATGAGACTTTTCATATTGATAATGGGACACTTTGGGTCACACTGATGGTTATGTTAGGTTCTCATTATCCTATCTCATCATTTCCATCACAAGGAATGTAAGAGGGAGTCGTGGATAAATAATTGAACGCTGATAATTTTGTTAATGAAGAAAATACAGACACACTAAAAATGAATTATTCCTCACACATGGATAATTTGAAATTAGTTTCTTTTGATCTGGATTGTCCTACTGTTATAAATTCTCCTATTTCAACTGATATGGATCAAGAAGGTTCTTCTACTGTCGATGTATTAGTTATCGAACCTTATTTTTCTAATGATTCTTGTGACTTGCTTCTCTCTTCTAACCATGAATACGTTTTGGAAGACATTTCAGATTCACATATTGTGTAAGAGAAAGACAACCACATTGATCTTTCCACTTCTGGACAATAAACAAATGTACAAGCCATACCTCCTTTAACACAACCACCCAATTTTTGTTTGCAAAAGGAAAACCATCTTGAGGGAGAACGCGTTGACTGTGAAATCATGCCTAGTGTGATACCTACCGATCCATAATCAATCACCAATATTCTTAATGAGGAGGAAATACCATTCAGGGAGTCACTTTCTGAAAATTGTTCCTGTTCTAGATTGGCTTTTAATTCTCTTAATTCTTCCACTTATTATTATTTTGTATCTTGATCTGTTTAATGATTTTATTTTTCAGGAAGCCACCCATTTTTCTATTCAAATGAGTTCAATGGGTCCGACCCCCTTCAAATTACTTGATGGGGGAAATTGTACATATGAAATATAGAGAGGATAAGGCCTCTTCCCTTGAACTTAGCACAATTATGCCTTATCATCCTTTTTCATGGGATGAAGGAAATCTTGTAGAAAATGTATATCATAACATGTCTACTTCTGTTTCATCTTCAATTTGGAACAATAGAGAGTCTTCTTGTTCAAGTGTCCCTTTAGTTAATATTTTTTATTCTAGTGGCTTCCACCATTGTCTTGAAGATTTGTCTTATACCACAATGGGTACTAGCTCATGTATATCATTCAATTCCACTAGTCCATCTCAAGTAGATGGTTGCTTGAAGTATGATCCCCAAGAGGCTTATCAAGACAATGAGGCACTTCGGTATACACCGATGGTTATGTTAAGCCCTCATTCTCTTGGTTTGTCTTTTGGAGTTAACAAGTTTACTAGCATTGTGACTCTCTCACCAAGTACACTTCACATGAATTCTATGCATGGTTCTCAGTCAATATGCTACTTCCTATTGAACTCCCTCCATAAATTCTATGGTAGTAATGGTAATTTTCATGATAGATTTGAAGCATGGTTGGAGGAATCATATTCATCTAATGTTCCCATGAATTATTGCATTGACATATTTAATATGGTGAATGGATTTGATCATGCTTTAATTTTTCCCAATTTTACTCTATTTTTATTCCAAATTTTGTTTCTAATATTTTATGATGAACATGCTTGCGCAAGCTTGGGATTATATAGATGGCTACATTGGCATTATGAATTTACATAGTTCATTTTCAACCATTGTAGCATAGAATAGGAGTAGGGTAGAATAGGCTAGCATCTTTCCGTTGCATAGTTTACCTTTGCTTCCTAGTTCTTAATTAGTTTTTTGTTTGCATTCTCTTTTTATTTACTGTTGGATGAATAATGAATGAAATTCTCATCCAAGATGGAAAGAAATAGTAAAACTTGCACACTAATTTTCCCTTGATTGGATTTTTCAATTTAATTCTTATTTGGGAAATTTTACTTTATCTCATCCTAAAACATTATTTGTGTTGGATAATTTTAAGATCATTGATTTTATGAAGATAATTATTCAAGAATTGGGTTATATCACAAGTGGGATATTTTATAAAGGATACTATTCATTCCATCTTGTAATGAAAATGGACACTCAGATTCATCCCATATTCATATCCACATAATTCTAATATGGAAAATTTTGCTTAATTGAGATTCGTATGAGTTGTGGGCTTGCTGTCCCACGCACAATAAATTGAAAGTTTGAGTGACTAAAATATGTCCATTTCAAACCCAAGACACTCGAAATCCTTGGAATTTCTTTAGAATATTATTTTGCTTTGGTTTTGGAGTTTTCCAAATGGTTTCTTTCCCAATTGACTCTTTCTTCGATTACTTTCATCCAACGTGATATTTTTTGCATTAGATCTTGGTTGATTTCTCTTTTGAATTATTTTCTTAAAAAACCTTATTTTTAATTTATGGGCATTGGCTACACATGTTTTATGCGATGTTCAATCAGTTTTTAAAGGAGGAGTTTCATCTATTATCTTGCATCTTTCTTCACCCAAGCTTCCTCTCATACACATCAACAAGGGATATTATTTTAGGCTACCTGGAAACATGTTTTCACATTGTGGACAACACTCTTATATTAAATCTTTCTGCTGATATCTTTTTCAAAAAATTACTTGAGAACCAATCTTTTATTCCCCAAATCACTGGTCGACTAAAGACTCAATTCTATCACTTTCAATCATGAGAATTCCAGACCTGATATTTTCTTGAAGAGAATATTTTCATCCCTTGGGTTTGCTAATTTTGGGTCACTCATTATGGTTACCTTCTTGATTGATTTAATTTTTATCATGGATTAACGATCTCTTGCTTATCTCTAGATTGAAATCATTCAAATCCTTGCGAGTTGTAAATACCTCAACAAAATATCTCCATGCAACTTCTAAGATACTAAATTTTGAGTTTTGAACATTTATTTTCATTCCATCCATGGTAATAATTTTCAAGATGTGAATTCATTGCAGGATGTAACTCATCAATCTATTGGGCCCCATATTCTCCAACATTCAATGAACCAGAAAAAATCAATTTATTTATAATCATGAAAGATAATCATTGTTTGAGTTAGTTAGGAATATCTTTTATTGGATCCTTCTTACTCATGAACTTGTTGGTTTTGTTTTTCGGATTATATGTCTTATTCTTTTGAACATAAAACCTATCTAGAAGAAAGACAAGTTACACACTCTTCTTTCCCTTTTAATTTTATCTACATTCCATGCGACATGTAATCTCGAGGAAATGCAATGCGTAATTGGTCTACTTGGAACACTCTTGGAAACTTGAGGATATCAGTTTCATGAAATTTCTCATCATGCTAATCTTATTACCTATTAGAAATATGATCTTACTCATTTCATTCATTTATGATTTCTAATTATATACTTCATTTATCATTGGGGAAGTCAATCCATCCAGGTTGTGACCGAAGATCATTTGTGCCTTTCCAAAGTATCTTAATTGCTCTATTTTCATAATGACTTCCTCTTGACTCTCACAATGCTAAAGATGATCATGTTAATATTTCACACTATTACCATTAATAATCAGAGGAAATAAATACCTTGGCTTGCAAGGATGACGATTTTAAATCATATTTTGTATTGATCTTGTAACCATGACAAATTTTGTTGATGGCTAGGTATCTTCAGAGCTTGGATGGAAGCAAAATATTATGGTCCTAGTTGTTTAAATTGATTGAGTCTGATTTCAGGAACAAGACGTTGTGTCTAGGGATTAAAATCTCACAATTATCAATGGCACTAAGCCTCATGTTGAAGGAAACATTGAAGGGAGAGCACATGGTTCTTATCTCTCAAGAAGAAATCTTTGATATTTGACTAAATGGGAAACAAATGGATAATTGATGACTGCATTAGCACGCTTTTCCTAGGATTAGTTTAATTATGATCTCGACTTTTATTTTTAGTTAATTTTTATTTTAATAAGTCAGTCATTGAAGATGAGGATTTCTTCCCAAATTGTCTAAGAGTTGATCATATCGTTCTCTTTTTTTATGCAGGTTGGGGAAATGGCTTGTGCAACCAACAACTCAAGATTTTTCTCTTGAAATGAAAGTAACTTAGGGAAGTGTTAATCCAAACTTGGATGTTGATATTTTTTTGCGACATTGTTTGATTGATGAACCAATATTCTCATCTATTCAACATATGATTAGAAAGATCTTTTGTCCTATTCATGTATTCCCATTTTGATGTCTAATCTAGTTGATGTTTGGAGTCATTTTGATGACTATTTTGATGAGCTCCATAAATATCATTCTTCCTCTCTGCCTTATCATATTGAGTTACTTGAATCTATGTGTTAACGGATATCTTTTTATAGAAATAGAAAATGGTGTCGTGGTGAGAAATATGAAATATAATTTCTGTAATTGGAAAATTCAACGTTTTCAAAATTACAAAGGAATTGGTTATGTCACGAAATCTTGAGAGCTTAAGGGTTCGTGGAATGTTTCATGTGACGTAATTTTTAGAAAGTATGCTTTGAATAAATTTATCCATTAACCCATTTTTCTAGATTCTCGGAAGATTGTTTTGTTGCACTAAATGGAAAACAATATGGTATGTGACAATCGGATTGGAGAATTGTGTTGCAGATAATTTTTCACTAGATTATCAATTCTCGTAATCTTGTTTGTCCTTCATTTCATATCTTTACTCTGGGAATTTTTTATTGGGTTTGATTTTGAATGGGTAACATTTCTTGACCGATCATTTCCCTTGGCTTACTTTTGAATGTTCACTAAAAAAACTTTCACCGTTTCTACACCATATTTGTTGCTTGTTGCTGGGTTCTATTCTTATTTTTTAGCCAGTTTTCATTATTTCCGGATGATTGAAATTCTAGCTTTAGAATTCTCTTAGTTTAGTCTTATTTTTCTTGAATTGACTTCCAATTTAAGCCTTTATTTTTTCTTGTACATATTACTTCCATCTTTTAAGTTGAATGTTGGTATTTCCTTGAGCTAATTTGACTCTCGGTCTTCCTCGAGGATTAGTAGGTGAGGTGTTGAGTACATTTTTATGCTTCCTTTCACTCTATAAACTATACTTTTGCCTCCAAAACCATCCATTTTGCCTTCATATTATTCCATATTTTCCATAAAATAGCTTATGCAAGGTACATTTATCATTCTTTATCTTAAGAATTGAATTTTCGAATTTTTGGCATTAAAATTAAAAATTTATCAAAAATTACAGGATTTGACTAAATCCCGTAATTGCTCCTAGGTTCGTCTACTTGCATGACAGCTGGGCGAAATCTGAGACTTGGGTCATGATCCTTGATGGACAAGGATGGATGATTACCTATCAGCTTCAAGATCAGAGCTTTCCAAGTGTCTAGTCAATGTTGGTCAAACAGGGCCACTTCAATAGAAAATACCTGTTTTAGCATAAAATCATGGACAATTTTAGATTTTCTTGGGATTTGTTCATATTTTATGGATCTGAAGGGGGTATTCGACCTTCCTAGCATATTTTATGGATCTTATCATGATCTTTAGGAGATTTATTAGCATTATTAGTTTCAAAACTCTTGTATAAATACTCTAAGACATAGACTAGTATGACAATCCTTTATGTGAATGAAGAAAAATTTGAATTTGCAATCTTGAGATCAGTTATGTGTTGTTCTTGATGATGTCTATGATATGATGATGTGAATGCTGTTGGAAGTTCCTTCTTATCTGAGACGACTCAAGTGTACAAGTGAAGCATTGGAGGGCCCCCTTTGCCAAACTAGTACACTCTTCCTTTATGTTCTTTTCAAATAGTCTTTGGTATATGTTTTAGATCAGATCTTTCTGTAGATGAATTTTATTTATATCTTTGTTGTAGTTAGATAAATTTCATAGTTAAGTAATATGCTTAATGTTTCAAAGCCTTACTCATGTTGTGAATGATTTCTTGAATAAGAATTCAATGTGTAGTTTGCTTTCAAGCATTAGGATGATCATGAATGCTTTTTGAGTTATTTACGCTTTCAATACTTTTGATTTAACATGAATTGGTGATGATTTCTAATGAATGAAAGAAAACAATGAATGCATCTCTTAAATAAGAGTTTTTTCTTTCTAGCATTGATAAGCCTCTGAGCCAGTTTTTGAATATCTCTTTGAATGTTTACTGTTGATCAAATGCTCTTTAGGAAACCTTTGCTGATTATTGTCGTGAGATCTATGAAAAAGACTTCTGAACAGAAGCTTAGCATCTCCTCCATATTCAACTCTTAGAATAGGTTTTGGTTTATTTCCATTGAAAGAATAAAAGTTATCTCTAAATCCATATATTTTGGATGTACCTCTAAGTCTTACAAACACCGGATTGATAATCATTTGCACTCTAATTTACATCAGTAGGTTGGAGCCTAACATGAGGGGTTGGTCCAATTCTGGTTGCATACTGAAGAATGTTTTTACAATTCATATGATGCATGGGTTACTCTATCTGAATGTGCATTCACAAATTTCTTAGTTGTGGGTATGGATTGATAGTTGTGGTGGAACACATGTGCCTGCTGAGCATACCAAGATAATTCATAAGTATAGGAGAGTGTTTATATATATTTTTCTTTGAGATCCGTTCACTTCACATTAATAAATGGCCCATACTATGATGGTTTTTGAGGATACCTATGGGTTAAACTAAAATGCACATCTACTCAAAAAATCAAAGAAATTCTCATATCACCCTGCTTCCGTCACACCCTATGTGCATATGCATATCTATATACACATATAAAAGGGTGAACATATTCTGAAATAAAAAAGGAAGTTGAAATCATTATTAATAGTGTGTGAAGTACAAGTAAACATGTCGGGGCTATGATTGTATGGTACCGAGGAAACTTCGTCGAGGCTATGGACTCTCATTGGCAGCGAAACAATGTTGGGAAAAGAGAGATGAGGAACACACTTATGTATATGTTTTCTTGTTATTAAAAGTGAAAACCCATGGTCAAACCAAAACCAATATGAAGTGTGCAACTTGTAAAATAATTTACCTCACTATTTGGCTCTTTGAAAAAAGTGTGTTAGATTACGAGTACTATAAATATTGGATTATATCTTTTAGAATTTTGGTGTCATTGCGGTACGCATAACTATTGGAAAATCGTATGTAATCTTGTTGAGCTTATATTTAAAACTCAGATATGAAATATAGGCCCTAGACTTCTATTAATAGAGATAACTGGTTCTTTCAATGTGTCACCATTTGTTGTGGCCACAACAACCACCCTTTACTTTTGCATTTATAAGTGAAAGGAAAGGAGCCCCCTACTAAAATTTTAAACCTATTTCCTAATCCTCTACTGCTTGAGCCTAATACTATTTCTTTTCCTACCTTGAGGGAGTTGGGGGGTTAATCTTGATTGATGATTACCTTTGATGGGTTTTAATTATTCCTTTTGATATGATGACTTCAAATGTCTTCGTGATTCTTTTTGACCTAAGATGTTTCATTGACATTTGTATGATGGAATTTCGTTGGCATTTGTATGATGGAATTGATACGTTATCTTCATACTTTTTGTTGATTCCAAAGTGCTTGATGATCTTATGTGGCTGCAAGGTTTAGTGTTCTATTGCATGTTTTGAATGAGTTTACTATTGATTATTTTATGATTGACTAATTCAAATTTTGCATCCTCTTGCTGACATGTTATGCTTAATATCTTAAACTTTTATACTTTTGCATGTAGATATTAATCTTCTATTTTGAACTCTAAGTCTAAATCACATAATTATTGATCCTTCTTTTGATTTGAGACTTGTCAAATGTAGTTTCAGGGCACTCATCTACAACCACCATGTTATCGTTGAATAAACTTAACACTCTCTTGTAAATTGGCTTAAAGGAATGCAATATATTGTTTATAGTATTGACACGTCTTCTTCTAATCATATGGATGATATCATCCTTCTTCTTTACAAGAGAAATTTTGTAGACCTACTTCATTCGCGTGACTATTCCATCCTCGAGAGGCTCGTGGGGGAATATCTTGATCTTTTCCCACAACCTTGACCTTGATTCTTGCTAGGCTTATCCTTATTGGGAAGTGAATTATCTTGGCTTGCAGTTGTCTCAAGATCCGAATCCCTAAAGGCTATCATATATACCTTTCCTGCAAGCCTGTCCCTGAACATTTTCAGACTGATCTATACTGAGTCTTGTTTGGTATTACCTATCACCAAAACCCAGGAAAAAATCCCATTAATACTCTTTATTGCGAGTCCTTTTTGTACCATCTCCTGATGCCTCTTAGCTATCTATTGCATTTATTGCATTTATATAATGGTCTAACATAATGACCTTTTCCTCAGATTGGTTGTATTCCTACTCCTTGCGATCTGAGCATGTCCGCCCTCTAATATGTGCATATTGAGTGGAATAGATTGTGATGTATGCTTGGTTGGATTCATTTCCTTTGTGCACTGGTTTCTACTTGTGACATTAAATTGTCACACAAAGTGTCATATACCTCCCTCCCATCACTTTTTATTCGTCACAACTGAACCACATATTGATGATGACCTCCTGGTCCAATTTACATAGGTATGCAGAGTAAAAATACAAATGTGTTCGTGATTCAACACTTGAGGGCTCTCAAGTTATTCAATTGGGCTCATTTTCCTCCTTTAACAGAGTCTCGAACCCTCTGTTGGAATGGTTCTAACAATCCCACATAAACCAAGTGTTTTAAAACCCCAATGCTACTTTGATAAAACCAAGAGCCATAATCAGGTGCTAAAACTTGAGTGCTAAATTTTTTTTGCATAGACCTATGTCATAAGGGACTCAAGTGCTAATACTGTATTATTATTGAAGTATCAAAAAGTTTCCATATGAATTTGTGCCAGAAACGTGCACTAAGGAATCATCCTCGGCTTCCTCTTTACTGGAGTTTTGATGCACATAGGCCGATGATATTTTTGGCCCCTCATGTTGGTGCTAACTACCCATAATACCATGTACCTTAACCATGGATAAGGCTCCAATTTGTCATCTCCTTCACTCATTAACGCCCACTCCTTCATGACAAGAACCCAAAGGTATGAACTTGCACTTTATCCAATTTTTGGGCGTCATTGTCGGCCCTTTATTTATCGGGAAGCAATCACAAACCCCAACTATCCAGACCTGATGACATAAGTATCATCATCGACATTTTACCAGAAAAAAAATACACACGCTTAACTATCCCAATGATATATTAGTCCCGATGAAACGGGACCCACCTCCATCACCTCAGACCATTTATCCGGACTTAAAGGACTAAAATGCATCGTCGATTTACTTCAACCTTCACTAATGATCCCTTTTGTCTCCACCGTTGATATTATCCCGTGACTTATATTCTCCATCGATTACTTTTGTTTTCCCATCTCATCGTCGTTGTCAGTGATCCAGCCCTGCTCCAATTTTATTGTCGTTGATTCTTTTTCATTGTCGAAATCAATCCTAAATGGAGTTTAGTGTCTCTATATGATGAGTCATGACGATATAATCACCCTCGTCCATTGGGATAATACATCCTCCCTTTGATTTGTCCCTCTCCATCGTTGGTCTCTTGTGATCAACGATCACAATTTCTCCCCTTCATTCCACTCTGAAACTTGGTCTCTATGGATAATCTTCCTCGGGCCTCCTTCCTGAGCCTTTGATATGCAAACTACAAAACGATCTTCACCATCGATCTTTGGAGCATGCCTTAGCTTCATCGTCATCAGAACTACAAAAATTTGAAGTTCCGATCCAACAATCTTATCTCCCTAATGATTGACAAAGCTCAACGATATTTTTTTATTGGCTAAGGAATTTCGGTCATCGACCAAATGATGATCAAGGGGTAGGATCAAGACTTCTCTCCTTTGTATCTTTGAAACCTCTGTGATGTCTCAAACCCTTCAACCCTTTGTCAATTCCTCCCTCTATAGCCTAAGTGCTCTGGATATTGATCTTTGTTCCTCTCTTGTCCTCCACAACCTTATATTCTTCCATGAATTTCATTGGAACTTCATCCTCCACTCGATATCGTTCAACAGACTCACTGTCCTAGATCAACTTTCCTTTAGTAGAGATCACACTCACATCCTAAACCTAATATTGTGGTGAACCAACCTGGTTCACTATGTAAATATCCAAAATACTTGAAACACAATGTAGAAATCCATATAAGATAATAAATTATATATTGAATAATAAATGTATAAGAATGAATGAGATCGTGGGATTACAATGAGAATGAGGGCCTTATATACCCACACAAGGGTGCCCCTTCACGAAGAGAGATGACCTTTTATAAGGAATGTGTCTTTTCATTATGACTATTGATTATTTATTATTATTTATATTTTATAATGTATCTATTATTATATATTGTATTCATAGCATTGCCTTCTCCTTAAAAATGCTTTGTCCTCAAAGTATATTGATGAAAATGATTGATACATTTTTCTTTGGGTTGTAATGTCTTCGCATCATTCATTATTCTGGGAGTTGTCGTAGTTGACGATACAAGACGATATGAACCTCTGAGTGTTGAGAAAAAATGTTGAATTGAAAAAGGATTTGACCATCCTAATTCAATCTTTTAAGGAATGTTTCACTTCCACGATGAACTGATATCATGATATTTACTTGCATTGGCATCAATATTTTTTGGAAAATAAATCGGTTGTTTCCGTCCTAAATGATATTGATACTATGTTTGGTTAAGATATCTGCTCTTATGATTTGGATGTCGATAAGGAGTTTGTGTAGCCTGATTTTCCCTTATCATACTCATAGTGTTTTCTTGATTTTCTTTACTCACTAATGTTGCTATGTTAATTGATGAACTTTTAGTAGTGAGTGCACTTGGAGCTTCTATCATTTGTACTCCAAGACGTTGCCTTGGCTTCAATTGGACTTGCATTTGTTCCTTTCTCTACAACTTGGATTTTTACAGTCGATGATTTCTTTATTTCGATGGGATCAGTCATTTTTTCCTTATGAATCAACGAATTCTTACTGATAATTTGCTTTAACGATTATTTTTGCGACTTCTTCTCACATTTTAACTTCTTAATTTGGGCAATCAAGTTTTGATTATGATTCTTGAGGTGAAAAATTTCTTCGTTTTTGTTTGTGATGATTTTATCAATTTCTTTTTGCATATGTTGCATTGAGTTTTGATTTTCTTGAAATATTACCTTAGAGATATCTTCAAAGTCCTCTGACGTTGTTGCATATGACTCCAATGTAGAGTCCTGTAATGTTATATTTTTTTTTCTTATATGAAAATGTTAAAAACTTCTTCTTCATGTTTAGGATGAAGGACCCTAGTGCTTCCATCCAGGATGAACCTAGAACTATGTCACTATCATCACAAAATAAATATTTAATGATGAATTGCGATACAAACGTATAGTCTCCAATGCTAAGTTGTAAATTTCTTATGTCATATTGTTTTTCACCCATTGAATCTATCGTTTCAATAATATTTGACTCAGGAATCACTAGTTGGTTAACACAATCAATACTAACATAATTATTATCATGAGTAGGAGCAATAGAGATGATAATATCCTTTCCTACAAGTGTTACTTTGATTCAAAATAACATATGAACCGTTTTTGTAAAAGTTTTAAGAAATCTTCCCTTTTTCTTATTAGTGAGATCTATTTTTATTTTGTTAATAGTTTTTTATAATTAATATATTATGTAACCCTTTTTATAACTTAATTAAATTTAGGATTATTGTTAATTAACTTTAACTTGTTTTCTCCACACATACACACATATATATATATATATATATATATATATATATAATTTAAAAATTCCTTACTTCAATAAAAACTTTTAAATCTCTTTGGAAACTTTTAAAATACATCCTTCTAATATTTTTTTTAGTACTTCGAAAATTATTATATTGGATGTGTTTATATATATAACTTGGTATATATATACTTTTCTTTTAAGAACTTCTATGAAACCTTTACACTTTTCAACACTTTTTAAACCTTGTAATTTAAAAATTATTTTAATATTTTTTTTTCACTTGATAAAAAAAACCCTTTGCCTCTTTGTATAAAGAAGAACACATCCCAACTAACTCAATGTCACGTTTAGAATTAGTTTAATCTTGACCAGCACTAATTTAGCTACGGAATCTCTTAATTTATCTTTTTAACTTAACATTTTTATGGACTCCTGGAATTGATGCAGTATGATGATCGGTTGCGATGGTTAAGGGCTTGATCGTTGTTTAAGAGTTGTGATTTTCGAAGATTTTTTTTTTTTTATAGAAATAATACTGGACCAAAACAATTTGTGTTTAATGTAAAAACGTCAAATCAAAATTTAAGGAAAAAATGTGGTGTGATAAAGAGTTAAAGGAAAAAAGAAAATTAAGGTATTATAAAGATGTAATCAACCAAAATCTAGAAGATCAAAATTATCT
>JASDQU010306441.1:0-21291 GCA_032191745.1 Picea mariana | reverse complement strand
CCACGCAAGTACCTCAACACTCTCTTGACAAAAATACAATGTTATTTCGTAGGTGTTGACATGTATCTTCTCAATACTCCCTATTATCACACAATTTGTACTTCCCCCAAGCCCAAGGCAAGTGGATACAAAATTGGCGTAAATAGGAGTAACCTATCACTATCACCTTAATAGGAAATCAATTTCTATTTAGGAGTATGTCGAGACTACCCCAGGGGAGACATCCCTAGTGACTTGGGGGGTTTGGGAAGGCTAAGGAAAATAACACAAGGAAATCCTTCCCCTCTCACAGATCACTCAAATCAAAGGGTTCTTTATGTCTTAAATAGATGAAGCAAATAAATAATATTGTGTACCTTCCCAGAACGAGACAACAAGGCAAAAAGGGGCACTTTCCAAGTACCAAAATGATGTTAGTGCTTCATAAGACAATGAAATTTTAAGAAATGTACTAGCTGATATAAAATTTGCAGCAGTGTAACAATTTATAACAGCAACAAGAAATTTGTAACAACCATACTATTTATTCTCTAAAATGCTTGAATAAAGACTTGTAATGATAGCTTTAACTAGGCAATTTGATAATGAATAGTCACAAGCAGTTTTAGCAACATCTAGCTAGCATAATATGTCACTTTTAGGGTTAATTTACTGATGTTAGATGGTTGTAGCAATCTTTTGCAACAAAAACAAGTATGTTAATGATTTAGGCTAATCTAGGGTTAATAGGTGTTCAAGAGAAGAAGTTCTTAAATTTGTTTGATCAATCAACACTTGTAAATGGTAGACTTGTGCCTTTCTAGGGTAATGGAGTCAATAATGGAAGCAACAAGTATTAGAGGAAAGTAGCAATGAAAATGTTTATTCAAAGGGGATGGAGAGGATGAGAGAGGTGTTGATAGCCCAAGGCCTCAAAAATCCAACTCCTAGAGATAATTGCTAGGAAGCAACAAGAGTTAGGCCCTAGCGATTTCTCCTTTCCTTGGAAAAATTTAAATAAAATATGCAATGGAAAATGAAGCAGGGTTACTAGAGTAGTACAATGGTATGGATCTAGTATCTACTTCTAGATAAGTGCCTTTCAAGAAATTTTATCAAATGGAAGACTATAGAGAAAAATATAGTAACATATGTTTTTCTCCTAGGGTTTCAAGCAAGTAATTTCATAATCTTAGACATGAAACAAGTAAATTAACCATAAGAATTCATTCACAATAAAGAAGTGCATATTTTCCACTTACTTCACCAATAATAATTAAGCATAAACTCTAGTTGAAGATCCTCCGCGTGAAAATTTTCCAAAATACACCAAGAATTACCTCCTCAAAGAAGTGCGTACCACTAGATTTCAACCAATAACCCTTAAAGAGGGCCAAATTTCAGACCACCACTTGTGTGATGAGTGAATGATGAATAAAAAATGAGAGTTTTATCTCTTATTTATACAATATCGATGACCTTTAATTACAATTAGGTCATGAAAACACCGACGTGGCCAAATTACATGAAAAATTCAGTTTTTACATAAATTAAAATAATCAAACCCTAAAATCATCTTTAGAGGTGACATCATTCCCTTCTAGGGTGACGTTGAGCCTCTTGGGTGAAACATTGGGCCTTCCAAGCCCCTAGATGATTCCACACATGCAAATTAGCACACAATTCCCTCCATAATGCCAATCCTGACGCTAGGTGACGTCTAGGGCCATAATGGTGATGTCATGGCCCTCCAAAGGCCAACATTCAGGTGGGAGAACAATATCCCCCTGGGTCTAGGCCTACCAAAGTGTCTCCGGTGAAACGTCCTTCCTTTTTCTTGGTGCAATTCTCTAATATCTCTATGTCCTTGGCTGGGGTCACAAAATCCATCTGTGGGCTTTCAACCCCATGGAGGTTCGAGCTAATCATCTCCCCATATGTACCTGTCCATTGGTCATAGTCCTACAACAACAAAAAGCACACCCTCCATGGGCCCATAAGTCACAGGGATCATAGCAATGTCAATCACATCCAATAATCAAATTACCCAAACATGTGCATCAAACCCCCCTTTACCCAAAGAAATGCTCAAAGACGTTATGCAGTTTAACAAGTCATGTTTGGAGAGGGTCTCGTGATGTCCTATTGGGATAATACTTCTCAAATTTGGGGTGTTTCCAAGGTGAAGACCAATCTAGGTCATGTAAGTGTGTGAAATGGTGTAGGGGAAATGTTTGAGTAGAGGGTGTAGTGATAATAAGGAAATGTAGGTCTTTCCCGCGGGTGCCTCTGTAGAGGGCGAACTACACCTTGTCATGGATGCCATTGTTTCCTAGCCCATTCAATGAATTTTATTCTTTTTCTTATTGTTTTTTCTTTTCAAGGGAAAAGTTGGGGGACACTGTCCTGGCGTGGTGACCAGAGGTGACAACGTTACCCACAAGCATTTCACGAAAATGAGAAATATGGCTCATGATGAGACCCCCTTTCTCTTGGTTATGCCACCAAGATCCACTACCTTGGTTTGGTGACCAGATATATGGCAGTGTCATACCGCTATGTTCCCATGGACCTAATAGGTCGGCTCATAATGAGACCTCCTATACATCAACTAGGCCTTGAGTTTTACTTTATCTTACGGGTCCCATTTTCTTACTGAGAAGCCTTTTATTGTTTTCTCATGAATCTTTGGGTGAAGCATCTCAAAGGTTTTATTTTGGATTTTAACTCTTACCAACTACTTTTACCCTCTAGGCCTTTAGCCCCTTCTTTCCACAAGGCAATGTATAATACTTCCTAGTGTGGCAAACCCAATGCCAAAACCAATGTAGAGGAAGATGAGAGGGATAATGATGAAAAATGGCAAGTATGGAAGGAATGGATGCATAGAACCACCCAGTCGTAACTCATCTTAAAGGGAACCATCTTACCAGGGAATTCTATCACCCCCCCCAAGTATGAACAAGTTAAAGAGCATAATTTCCAAGAAAACGTTATGCCATAAAGGAGAGTTCAGCGCAACATATTCAAATGCTTCGAAAATCAGAGTGACACGTGCCATGATACCCAGACTCATTACCTCATGGAGAAAGACCCATTGCTACTTCATGACCAGGCTGGTGGGATGGATGCTACTTCTACTGATATATGGGATGCACTGACGAAGATATGGGTCCTCTGGGGTCAAGTTCAAGTCGCATGGCTCTCAGTATTCCATGTCTAGGACCTGTGTGCCTCGAGACATAATCTCCTTAGTTATCCCTAGAATAGGGGATAACATATGGCTCCAACTTGGGGATATGTGCTCACCTTAGAGTGCATGATAACCTCAACATCTCTGGCATGACCTGTATCTGCTAGATCTCAACAAAATGAATTAGTAATATTTTGGGTGGTGATATCACCCCTTGCTCATATATGATACAATGGAATACAAGTAAGCAAGCATATATATACAAATGAAAATGAAACTACAACTATAGTACGCTATCATGATATGCAAATGGTATATACAATGAATGCAAATTCCTACCTAACTTACTTGTACTTACCTGTGAAGTCAATTATTTTCCCCATGATGGCGTTTAAGGAGGTGTCCACTAACCGATAATGAACGTCTTCTTCCTTCCAACGTGGATATATAGTAGGAATCATTGACTGACTTCATTCTAAATCTAAAAGGTCCAAGCCAAAACTGTGCATTCCCCTTAACATTAGTAGGCTCTCCCTTTTTTGTATCCCACATCCAGACCATATATCCCTCTTGATAATCCTTTGCTTTGAACTTGGTTGTTTCTTGTATAACTCTAGTATATTGTTTTGAGGGATGAGGGTGAGATTCAGCTTTGAAGAATTCCTGTTCGGTTGGTCTGATCATTATATCATCATCCCCTTTCTTTAATAGCTTGACAATCCCAACTTCTTTGTCCTTGTATTTGTCTAGGATTTGTTGATATTCTTCCTTCTTTGGCCATTGTATCTTATCAAAATCTTCCTCTTAAGTGAAAGGAAAATCCTCTGGAGAAAATACAGGAAGGTTTTCCTTGATTAGCTCATGTGTTTCTCTAGTTTCAACATCATTGTCAATTTATTGCACACAGACCTTGGACATTGGCACATTTGGGATGCGCTCTATTGTCCCATCCTTCATAGGAACATTGATTTAATTTAGATCCATTTCTAATGGACCTCCCAACATTGCAGCAAAATTCCTAGACAAAAGCATCCCCCATACATCAAGGAAATTCACGACCAAAATATCCATGTAGATCACTCTCTCGGGATATTTACCAAGGCATACTTCAACATTTTCAACTACCCCATGAGTGGGTATGTACTTGGATTCAAAAACACACACATTCCTATAAGGTCGTGTGGCCTTTAGGCCTAGTTTCTCCATGACCTTTAAAGACATCATGTTAGCACCTTCTCCTAAATCAAGCATAGAATTGTTAAGACATTTGTTATTAAATAATAATGTCATGAAGAAAGGTGGGTGTCCATCATACTGGACCCTAAAATGGTTTTCTTGTAACATGATAGGAGGGTCCATTGGCTCATCTGATACTTTGAAAAAAAAATCAAACCTTTCTTTTACAGATGGAACCTTGATGACTTCCCTTAGTGGAATGGTTACGTGCATTTTTTCCAATGCACCTTCAAATTCAAAATTCAAATCAACCTTGTCGGTTTTGGGAGGATTTTTAGGAAGAAGTACGTTCATAGGTGGAGGTCTTGGTTGTGAAGTTACAGGTCTAGTAGAGAGAGGTTGGTTCATTCGTTTTTTCCTAGTATACACTTGGAATTCTTGTTTCTTTAACTTTTCTCTCGACTCTTGATCAAGATCATTTATCACCTCCATCCTAGCCTTCCTAGCCGCTTACTTTATACCTTATTGATGTTCTTCAAGTGTGACATTAAGGAAACATTGAGGAATCTCAATGGTATGATCAATAATATTCACTTGCTCATGTTCACCATTGTTCAAGGGACATTCATGCTCCCAATGTGAGTCTCTACACTACAAGCACCAAGAGTTTTCATCTACCATATTTGTGGGGATAAAGTATTAGTGACCTCTTGATCATTTTTTGGTCTAAAAACTTGAGTCCCTTTTTGGAATTTCCCTTTGCAAGGATCCCTAGGAGATTGTTGTTGATCTCTTTCCAAGTTGACAATCTTATTCATCATGAATTATTGGGTTTTTACCATGCCATCTACAGTCAATTTTAGCTTTTCCAAGCTAGCACCAATATCTAAAGTAGGCTCAACATTATGGACTATTTTAGGTTTATCATCTATCTTGACTCTTGGGGCGGAGAAAGGTTTAACTCTAGATGATGATAGATTGTCTTCAATTCTTGTAGACACCTCTTGGGCCTCTTGGACTGTTTTAGGGGATTTACCTTTGAGGAGAAAGCCCATATGTCCTATAAAGGCTTTAGTGTAAAGAAAGAGAAGGAAATTGTCTGAAGGGTGATGGCTCACCGGGATCTTTTGTACCAGGCTTTCAAATTTATCTTGAAATTCCCTATCAATTTCATTCTCTTGTTTTGTGATGTTATTTAACCTTATTAAAAACATGTTTGGGTCTTCCTTGACACTCCATCATTTGAGGAACACTTCCTCCAACGTATCCATGGTTTTAATACTAGCATCAGGGAGACTATTGTACCATCGTCTAGTGCCATCATAGAGGGTAGCAAAGAACAATTTCATAGATAAATATTCAACATAATCATTGATGGGATGAAGTTTAAAGAAGGCCCAAAAGTTTCCCATATGATCCTTAACATTGACTACATCATTACCAATGAATTTAGGTAACCATTTCTCATACCTAGAGGGAATTTTCCTAGGGTATACTGGTATGTTTGTCATGTATAATGATTTCAAAATCTTGGATGGCCATTGTTTCTAGTTATTAGCTTGGTTTGGATTAACAGTATGAGTCCCTTTGTTAGACATTGTGTTTAAAGGAAGATTGCCTCCAAACAATGATTTCACTATAGGAGAGTTTCGGGGAGGTTTTATTCTAAAGGACTTGGGAGGGTTGGTATACCTCCCCGAGCTTTCTGGAGTCTCTAGATAATTTTCTTGAAACTATCAAAGGGATAAGGGGATCACCCTCAATGGAGTCACCAGGTAAGTTTTTGTAAGATGAAGGATTTTGGGAAAAGACTTACCGAAAAAGTGTCGTCTTGAGGAATATTGACTCAGTGTTCCCTGACAACAGTGCCAAAATGTTATCACACAATTTATACTTTCCCCAAGCCCAAGACAAGTGGATACAAAATTGGCATAACTGGGAGTAACCCATCACTGTCACCTTAATAGGAAATCCCTTTCTATTTAGGAGTATGTTGAGACTACCCCATGGGAGACATCCCCAATGACCTGGGGGGTTTGAGAAGGCTAAGGAAATAACACAAGGAAATCCTTCCCCTCTCACATATCACTCAAATCAAAGGGTTCTTTATGTCTTATAAATATGAAGCAAATAAATAATATTGTGTACCTTCCCAGAATAAGACAAGAAGGCAAAAAGGGGCACTTTCCAAGTACCACAATGATGTTAGTGCTTCATAAGACAATGAAATTTTAAGAAATGTACTAGATGATATAAAATTTACAGCAGTGTAACAATTTATAACAACCATAAGAAATTTTTAACAACCACAATATTTATGCTCTAAAATGCTTGAATAAAGACTTGTAATGATAGCTTTAACTAGGAAATTTGATAATGAATAGTCACAAGCAGTTTTAGCAACATCTAGCTAGCATAATATGTTACTTTTAGGATTAATTTGTTGTTGTTAGATGGATGTAGAAATATTTTGGAACAACAAAAAGTATGTTAATGATTTAGGATAATCTAGGGTTAGTAGAAGTTAGTAGGTGTTCAAGAGAAGAAGTTCTGAAAATTGTTTGATCAATCAACACTTGTAAATGGTAGACTAGTGCCTTTCTAGGGTAATGGAGTCAATAATGGCAGCAACAAGTATTAGAGGAAAATAGAAATGATAATATTTATTCAAAGGGGATGGAGAGCATGAGAGAGGTGTTAGTATCCCAAGGCCTAAAAAATCCAACTCCTAGAGATAATTGGTAGGAAGTAACAAAAGTTAGGCCCTAGCAATTTCTCCTTTCCTTGGACAAATTTAAATAAAATATGCAATGGGAAAGGAAGTAGGGTTACTAGAGTGCTACAATGGTAGGGCTGTAGTATCTACTTCTAGATAGGTGCCTTTCAAGAAATCTTAGCAAATGGAAGACTATAGAGAAAAATATAGTAACATATGATTTTCTCCTAGGGTTTCAAGCAAGAAATTTCATAATCTTAGACATGAAACAAGTAAATTAACCATAAGAATTCATTCACAATAAATAAATGCAGATTTTCTGCTTACTTCACTGAGAATAATCAATCATAAACCCTAGTTGAAGATCCTCCACATGAAAATTTTCCAAAATACACCAAGAATTACCTCCTTGAAGAAGTGCGCACCACTAGATTTCATCCAATAACCCTTAAAGAGGGTCGAATTTCAGACCACCACTTGTGTGATGAGTGAATGATGAATAAAAATGAGTGTTTTATCTCTTACTTATACAATATCAATGACCTTTAATTACAATTAGGTCATGAAAAGGCCGACATGGCCAAATTATAGAAAAATCGAGTTTTTACATAAATTAAAATAATCAAACCCTAAAATCATCTTTAGAGGTGAGGTCATGCCCTTCTAGGGTGACGTTGAGCCTCCTGGGTGAAACGTTGGGCCTCATCTACAAAACGTTGGGCCTTCCAAGCCCCTAGTTCATGCCACATGTGCCAATTAGCACACAACTTCCTCCATAATGCCAATCATGGCGCTAGGTGACGTCTAGGGCCAAAATGGTGATAGCATGGGCCTCCCAAGGCCAACGTCCAGGTGGAAGAGCAAGATCCCCCTGGGTCTAGGCCTACTAAAGTGTCTCAAGTGAAACATCCTTCCTTTTTCCTGGTGCAAGTCTCTGATATCTATGATCTCTCTGCCCCTGGTTGGGGTCACATCATCCATTTGTGGGATTTCATCCCCATGGAAGTCCGAGCTAATCATCTCCCCATATGTACCTTTCCACCAGGCATAGTCCTGCAACAACAACAAGTATGCCCTCCATGGGCTCATAAATCATAGAGATCATAGCAATATCAATCACATCCAATAATCAAATTACCCAAACATGTGAATCAAAGCCCACTTTACCTAAAGAAATGCTCAAAGACGTTATGCAGTTTAACAAGTCAGGTTTGGAGAGGGTCTCAAGATGCACTATTGGGATAATCCTCCTAAATTTTGGGGTGTTTCCCAGGTGAATACCAATATAGGTCGTGTAAGTGTGTGAAATGGTGTAGGGGAAATGATTGGGCAGAGGGTGCAATGATAAAAGGAAAATCCAGGTCTTGTATGTGGGTGCCTCTGTAGAGGGCGAACTGCACCTTGTCATGTATGTCATTGTTTTCTAGCCCATTCAATGCCTTTTATTCCTTGTCTTATTGATTTTTATTTTCAAGGGAAAATTTGGGGGACACTTTCTTGGCATGGTGACCAGAGGTGACAATGTTATTCATGAAGGGAGGGAGAGTAATCATATGCTTAGAAACACATAGAAATATCAAAGGAACTTAGATAGGGGGAGTAGCCCCAAGGAGAGTTCATTTAGAGGGAGCAACTCCAAAGGGAGATACCCTTTGCCATTGATGTCAAAGGGGGATAGATAGAAACATTGATGAGGAGTATAAGCATGAATGTTATCATGACTAAGTTTTTCCATCAATGTTGGTGTTTCCATCAATGCTAAATGGGGAGATTGTCAGACAGTTGGCTTAGGTTGGTGGATAGTTGGTCTGGATTGATGTCAAACCTTGGAGAGTGATATTGTAGATTGATTTCAACCCTTAGTGATTGATGTCAACCCTTGGAGAAGTTTGGTAGCACAAAGGCATGGGTAAGGGACCCGAGTTTGTTTGAGGTATAAATGCATGAAGATCAATGATTATAGGTAAGACTATTCTAGATGGACAATACATGTCATGCCATTTTTGGTGATATGTAGAACGTCACATAACTCCTCACGGTTAGAGAGTTATGGCCATGAAAAATTGGAGAACCCTCGTGAGTTATCTAGAAGCCCCTGGAAGGTCGAAGAAGTCAATTATTCTAGAATCTCCTAGAAGAAGTGTACTAGTCAAATTGATGATAACTAGGAGTTAATCATGGGTATGGTTGTTGCATTAAGAAAATAATTAAAAATAAATTAGTTGCATCAAGAGGTTGCGAGTACATATAACTTATTTAAATAATAAAGTAGTCAAAGTGGTTGCAAAGATAAATGATTTAAATAATAAAGTGGTTGCAAGATAATTTATTTAAATAATAAAGTTAGTTGCAACTAGATGTGGAGAACTTACTATTTGTGGATAAGGTAGTTATAAGTGGAAAAGTGGTTAGAAGTGGGTTAGCCCCAAAAAGAAGGAAGTTGGGTTAAGTTGGATAGAAGGTAACCCCTTGAGGAAGCTACATGAAAGTATAAATAATAGAGGAAGGCTCCCCTATTAGCACCTATTAAATATTATTGAATATATATTTGGTAAAAGGTTTATTGTAGGTACACATTGATACATCAAGTTACAGAATATTGAGAAAGTGAAAGAGAATTGACGACGAAAGTTTCAGAGTTGCAGAACTACTGAAAAAACCCTATTTTCTGAGGCCTACATGGGATAACAATATAATAGGGTGTGTACATACATGGGCTAACAATTTAATAGGGTGCATACGTACACATGATGACAATATAATTGGGTGCGTACATGAGGGTAAACCCATACAAACTTAAGAATATCAAGATGTTAGGTCTCTAGATTCTAAAAGCAAGGTCCCGGGAAGGTATACAATGATTAGGTACATCATATCTATCCACTTGTTCAAAAGGTCTGTCTTATTTCTACAAGAAGTTGGATTTTTTTGTATACATGAGAAATGTTTATGGGGGTTTGAGGATTTCCCCAAGAGATATTATTGGTTGCATGGGACTTACTGTATAATTCAGATCTACAGAAACACAGTGATGGTATAATCAATATTTATCATTGATACATCTTCGAGTGTTGAGACATAGCTAGTATTCCTTGGTACATGGTTGAAGGTTTTTGGTTGTGATATGTTAGTGAAGTTGTTGGTTAGTTTGAGGCAGATCTGGTGTAGTACATGGATGGTACATGTGTGAGTGTTATTGGTGTATCTTATGGTACACTATGAGAGGATTTTGTTAGTGGTCTTGATATATGTTTGGTACACATTTGAGGCTACACAACAGTGAGGTTTTGGCACATGTTTTGATGTAAGGGTTTATGGTATTTGAATCATGTATTGTGTGATGTATTGATAGAGGACTTTTGTTGGTTACATTGGTGTATCTCTTTGGTATATGGTTGAGATACATGTTGGGACATATAGTTGATGAGTTGGCACATACATGAGGTGTATGGTATGGTGATGTTGGTACATCTTGATGAGTCATAGTTTGACTAGTTGATGCATGATTATCACATGTGTGCTATATTGTTAAAGGTACTTGATAGTAGTATTGGTGACACATGATTGGTACATGTTCAGAGGCACTTGGGAGTAGTATCGTTTGACACATGGTATATGGATGATGTGGCATATATATATTGATATATTAGTAAAAGCACATCTTGGTCTTGGTGATGGTTATGAGGTATTGTGATGTGCATAGTTGATGCACTTGTAATGGTACAAATTGTGTGAGTGATTGATGTACGTGGTTGATAGTACATGTTTATTGGTACAGGTTGACAACTACATGTTACATATAGTGATAGGTTGTAGGTTGAGTTGACAAGAGGCAACAAAGTGTCTAAGTTTCAACAAAAATGAAAACCCTAGATTTCAGAAGGTGTACACATGTTGCAATGTAGATAGAGCACGTACATACATGAGTTGTAGTACAGACAGAGCGCATACATATGTGTGTTGCAATAGATATAGGTTGCGTACTTGTTTGGTTTTTATTGGTACAGGATGAGTATGGGTATAGGTTGGTCACAAGACAATGGAACATATTGATTATAGGTTATTGGCACATATTGGTACATGTTTACAATGGTATATCTCATAGTGAAAGTGTGACAGTGGTTTCATCATTTTACTTATATTTTAGGGCGATAGGATGGGGAGAGGATAGGTGGTTGTAGCCACCTTCCAGTTGTACCGAAGAACATAGGGGGTTGTGGCCTCCTTCTGGTTGTAGTAGAGAATTGGGGAGTTGTAGCTTCCCTCAGGTTGTAGCCTGAAAATAGGGGGTCAGAGCCTCCTTCCAGTTGCAGCTGGAGAATTGGAAGTTGGTACTTCCTTGAATGTAATTCTTAAATACATATAAGAAAAACATTCCATGGTTTTCTCCCGCATTGGGTTTCCATGTAAAATATTGGTGTATTGTGCATTGTGTGGATGTGTATATTATTGTTTATTATGCACCGATGGATTTTAATGTTATATGATGCAATAACATATTAATGATGAACTAATGAAAGTTGTTGAATAAGTTAAAGGATTATATATTATGGTTAAAAGGATTGATAAGTGGTATAAATTTCTCATTACTGATTCACCCCCACCTCAAAAATTTGTGCAAGATGTGAAATATGGTCAGCTCTATTTTTGAAATATTTTGTTACATAATCTTGACAAACAGCAACATCGTTGTGAAAGAGACCTCAAAAACCAACATCCATTTCTTTTTTAAAATTGGCTCTTGTGTTAGTCAACCCAAAAGGCATTCTTTTGTAGGAAAACACTTGGTACAAAATGTTTTCTTAAGCCTATCTTCTTTTGATATTAGTACCTAATTATACCCCGAGAATTCATCAAGAAGAGAGAAAATTTCAGACCTTGATATAGTCTATAAGATATATTCATAGGTGGAACTGGGTAGTTTCCCTTTTCTAAAGCATTATTCAAATTCCATAAATCAACAGAGAGACAAATTTCACTAGTTTCGTTCCTAACATGTACTAGATTGGATAACCAAGTAGAATTCCTAACTAGAAAAATTATTTTGGCATCTAACAGTTTCTTCAACTCATTCTGGACTTGAGGTTCAAGAGAGGGATGCATTCTATGGAGTTTTCGTTGGAATGGATTGACATGCTTCTTCATAGGGATGGTGTGCTAGATGATTTGTGTATGGTAAGTTTTAATATCATTATATGACCATGAGAAAAAATACTGATATTTTCTAAGAATTTTAACGTATCTTGTATTTTCTTGTGTAGAAGAACCTCTATTAAGGTTCACATTTTTTATATTTTTATTCATTCCTAGATTAATGACTTCATGACCTAGACCAGAATTGTTGGTTTAAACATTTAGGGATCATTTAAACCTTTTTTTAAATCAAACAATTTTTCTAAATTGACAATACCTTTGGGCATAGTGTGAGCCTTTATTTCAGTTGATTTATCTATCTTATTCTAGAGTTGTTTGGAATACACCATCATCAATGGCTAAATACTTGATATTCTCCCCATTGGTGAAAAATTCCAATATTTGTTCATCACCCTCAAATACTTTCCAATTATTAATATTATGAGGCACAAAGGGTTTATAAAGAAATTCAATAACAAACCTACTAGCTTCAAAATCTTCTAAATGAGAGTCTAGTGGCAACAATAACTAATGAATCAACCACCATGTTCTTAGTGCATGGGATATCTGTAATAATAAAAGTATTAAAATTTTCAATAAACCTATGAAATTCTCGCTGGTAATTTTTTAAATGAGGATAATTGAAATTATTGTATTTTTAATCTATCTAACTATCTCAGAATCTCCAAACACTTTGATTTTTTCAAATTTTAAATCTATAGCATTTTAAAGACCTTGTACCAACACCTCATATTCTACAATATTATTGGTATGTTCAAATTCTAACGTACAAGAAAGAAAAATACATTTGCGTTTGGATCAATTAACAAACAACTAGCCCTCACCCTTTCTTGAGATTTAGAACCATCGAAATATAAATTCCATAGATTAGGGGTATATATATATATATATATATATATATATATATATATATATATATATATATATATATATATATATATATATATATATATATATATATATATATATATATTTTAAGACTATCAAAAGATTCATACTTTTTCATATTTTGAAAAATTGGTGTCACTTCCCTTATCATGAATGCTACCTTCTTGTAGAGTCAATTCAGATCCCCATGTTTCAGGCACATCAAATAATTTAGCTATAAAGTTACGAAAGTCAGAGTCCAAATTATAATTACCAAGCATCGACAATTTTGAGGACAAAGGTTCATTGGTCACCTCCAGATTAGTAACTTTGTGTTTCATATAACTTTTTTGTTGTTGTAAGATAAGATTTGGTATTAATATTAACAGAGATTACATATAGACATACGAATAAGTTCAACAATTTCAGTCCCCTAGAGACCATGACGGTCTCTGGGGCTAAGTCTCAAAAATCCAAAACTGCCACCTTCCCCTAAGGGGAAACTAGGCCTTAACCAGACTGCAAATTTCATACTTAGAAAGGTGATGAAATTCATTACTTAAAGCTGGCTTTGGAAGCCTAAAAATGATAAAAAAAATAAGATAAACAGAGAAAGATGTCACTTGTTATTGTGCGGGTTGGTGAGGTCCACTGTCACGCGACCCTTAGCAGCCTGAGAAGACTTGACCTCAACATAGTTCCTGGATGGAGGGGTGAAGTTTCCACCTTTTTGATTGGATAACTAGGTTACAACCTCCAACACATAAGCACACTAAATCTCCAATGCTTCTTATTTGTTTTTGAGCTGGTGAAATTCTTGCTCCTTGGGGAGCATTCCTATGGCCACCAAAGTCTTAGTGTGCTAATATAACTCCAAGGTTTGAAAAAAAATTTAGTTGCGAGCCTTGGTGCATCCCAAATATAGGATGAAGCCCCCCAGTTGTGCCTCTACTTCCTCATCTTCCTAGAACTTTCTCATTTGTCTAACTTCCTCCTTGAGCTCGACCATTTTGGATTTGTCCTTCTATGGGATAGAATCCTCATACAATTCCATTGCATCGATGACTTATTTCGCAACATAATAGGGCTGAAATAAAGGGGAGGAGAGATGGATTACGACCTCTAGGAGCCATATTTAAACTATAAATCATAGGAGGAATACTAACAAAAAGGGCTTGATAACCTAAGTGAAAGCAGAGAAGAATGAAAAAAGAGTTGGGAGGGAACCAACCAGGTTTCTGTCTGTGAGCCAAGCCCTGGAATTTATAACCAAGCACCAACAATAATTCCACTTGGTATCCAAATCTAGAATATTTATTGTTGATTGTGGGAGTATCTCGATCATAATGTGACTCTAAAAACCTCCCTTCATGGCTACTATCATTCCCAGACCTGGATACAATGTAACCTTCTCCAAATTCATGTGCGAGAGAGGGTGATATGAAACCATGTTTAAGCCTCATCTTCTTATCATGCCCCTCCCTTCATTCAAACATTGATGTGATTTTTACAAGACCCGAGTTGGTGTACTAGCCTTCGATATGGGTGACAAGTGTATATCTAGGATGGCTAACCACCATCGCTTGATATCACGGGATGAGTTCTGGCTCAGGAATATCTCCCTTGTAATTATGATAACTAAAATAAACCCCATCCAAGGGTGTTCCATATACCTTTCTCTAACATTTCTGATCTTATTTGGTTGTCCATTCCATGGAAGATAGAGATGTGATAGATGCAAAATATCCATGTAACTTTTGACACCAATATTTGCTGAGTAAGAGACTGTATTCTTTAGGAAACATCAACCACAACAATGTCTATAACTTGATGAACTTTAGGGGTAGAGGCTACTCTAATCAAAACATAATTCAATTCACTAATTAATTTAACTTATAATGTATCAAGCTAAATTATTTTTGTCGAACATTTGGTTGGGATACCATTCATATTTTTACAAACAGAGTATGGCATGATATTAGACAAAGCACATTAATATACTAGACAGTTACAGACATTTTGATTGAATATTTCAAAAATTAGTAAGAAAGGAGGAGTCAAATACTTAGACTCTTTTTTTTTTCTATAAGTGTTGCATTGATCAAAGCTTTATGCACATTATTTTTGGTTGTCTTATTAATAGTTTTAACTGGAGTTGGAGGTTGTGTTTCATCATCTTTCAAATATTCTAACAACAATTTATGTTATTGTGAGATAGTATTAACATCAAGTATCAAACTATGTGCTTTTATTTTCTTTAGATATTATATAGTGTTGTATTCCATAGGTTCTAAATAACTAGTTGTAGGCTTATGCATATCAAATATTACAGGGGGCATGTTTGACAGTGGGAATTGCAATCTAGGTTTTTCTTATATTCTAAGTTTGAGGAACAATTGGATGTTGTTGAAATACATGTCCCTTAATTGTAGTTTGAACTACTAATACTTCTTCCACCACTTCATCATATTTAGTTAGATTTACACTAGGGAACATATCCCATAGTACCATAATTTTCTCCCTCTACTTGTTCATCAGTTTGTTCTTCTTGCGGACAACCATCCAAAAATATGTTGGCTACCAAATTCATTTCATTTATCCATTGTGGGAATTTTTTCTCAAAATTATTAGCGTGATGATAGTTGCAATAGTTATCCATGACTTCTCCTTCTAAATCAATGTTTAAATTTGCAGGGTGTGGCTCAATGCCTTTAGGAGGGAAAGGACTTCTGAAGAAAGGTCTGTATGGTTTCTGATTGGAAGTCCCTTCTCTCAAAATTCTCTTCATATCTCTTATATCATTGGATAATATTTTGATCATTTAGTGCATGATTTTCATATTCATGGATTCTTTTTCTTTAGCCTCAGTGGGTTTCTTTGGTTGAGGTCAGAGTAAGAAAATACCATTTTTTAGTGGTGTAACCTCCTTCCCAAATGTTGTTTGGGTTTCTCTACATCCTTTCATTTCAAATTCAATATTCTCAGCTTCCTCAAAAGTTAAGGCTAGGCTATTGTTCACCACTCATTTAAAAAACATTGAAATTTCTGTAGGTAAATCATCTACATAAAATTCAATTTGGATCTTTGTTGTAGGTACAATACCATCTTTGAACTTTTTAAAAATATGGTAAATATTTGGTTGAAATATTTAACCTTTTCTTTAGGACCCTGTAATTCCCCTCCTTGCCAAATATGTTGTGAGAAGGATTAGGAAGTTGATCTGTGGATGGACTGAAGAAGTTTAGTAACCATGTTTTTTATTATGTTGTATGCATGTGACTTGGGGATTGTACTTGATTGATAAGATGCATTATACAATATTAATTGTTGAATATATTAGCCTATACATTATTATCGATATATTTTAGAACATGAAATGAATACTTATGTCGAGAACAAGTGTGAGTTGTAGCAGGTAGACATGACCCACAAGACTTTTGGGTGGAGTCGATTGAATGATAAGGACATTGTGTTGAAATAATGTAACTGCAACGAGTATTCTTATTATTATTGATATATTATTTATAGGATTAATCCCCATTGTGGATTAATCATGTCGGTAATTGTATTAGGACCAAATCCCCTTTTGCGGATTGGTCAAACAAATAATTATAATAGGCAGAATAAGAAGTCAGCCCCAACAGTTAATAAGAAGACCTAGAAATATAATAACGGTGGGTTTACCCACCCAGATTAAGAAGTTGGACCTGCCAGTGAAGAGACACTTCACACATGCCAGAACTTGTATAAATAAAGGAGGCTAGCGCCTCATTTGAACACAACTCACTTGCTCAGTTTGAGAGACAAGTTCTGATCAGTTACCAACAAAGGAGAGAGGGAGAAGAGTGGAACATATTTTGGAGAGGAATTTCTGTATTGGTTTGATTTATCTCTTGACATTGTATTGGCAATTTATGATAAGGAAGTTTTTGCTGGGTTTTCTTCCCCTAAAGGGTTTCCCAGGATAAATGTTGTGTCTCTTGTGAATGTGTATTTCTCAGTGATATTGTTCTTATGTTGCTCTTATCTATTGAAATACAAAGAACTATAATAATGGCATAAAACATTAACATGGTATCAGAGCCAACCTGAAGGAAGCATATTTCGCAAGAGGAAAAACGTCACTGTTACCGTACCCAAAAATTAGGGTTTTGCAAAAGTGAATCTTTTCAGCCCTAAAACCACTTGGAAAGATGTGCCCTCCCCCAAGGATCATTTTGGCACTTAGAGTGCACCTTTTTAGTGTCTATATCTCCCGAAAAGTGAAACCCTAGTTTCACAAAGTACCAAAAAACCAGAGTACCAGAAGTACCAGAGTACCAGAAGTACCAGAGTACCAGAAGTACTAGAAAACTAGAAGCACCAGTCCAGAAATCCACATATCAAGTTTGAGGGGGTAAAAGTTGGATTTTTGAAATTTCAACTATACCAACTAACTCGCCTCAGCTCAGCGCATCTATCCCCTGGATCAGATTTTCAAAACTTGAATTTTGAAAAATTAGGTTTTCCTCATAAAACCCTAAGTTGCAGTTGTAGTTGCAGTCTCAAAACCAGTTGCAGTTGCTGTACCAGTTGCAGTTGCAGTCGTAGAACCAGTTGCAATCACCCTTGAAGCTATCTCAAGAGTTGGTAATGATTACCGCTGCTACCAGATGGAGCCACTACCTGCAAATGCTATCAGAGGTATGTAATTACATATGTTTAATGGTTAAAACCTAAAGAGTATTTGCAGGAGAAGGGATCTCTTTACATAGATCCAGAAGGATCTCAATATCCAACACATTTAGAGGAATGATGCAACCCAGGTGTGATTATTCTGATATACATCTATTTTTCATAAAATTATCTTGATCAATGTTGCATGTTGAAGCTATGATCAAATTATTAGAAGGATTAAAAGTTGATCATAGAGCTTATCCTCTAACCTAAACTTCTGTCAAGATAGCGTATTGTCTTAGTATAGAAGATAGGTTGAAGAAAACACTCGTCATCTTGAGTGAAGGAGACCTGGAAGAAAAGCAAGCACTCATTCTTGAGGACAAGGCTCCAGGTTTGATTAATCAAGATTAATAAGATTCAAAGGTACACATGATAAGCTGATGACTATAATTGAAATAATAGTCGTCGTAAAGTATTATACTTAATAGCATGTGAGCATATAGAGGTAAATACTTTTCCTGATACAACTAACACCTCCTCTAGGAGAAACCTCGTGTGTTAGTTCCAGGTTGCCATGGAAGAATTCTTGATCACAACACTATGAGAGTGTTGACCTCATTTCGTATTGTATTCCTTACCTTTAATCTTTGCTTCAGATAAATTATAAGTGATAGCTCTAAAGGAGCTACTGTGATGATTATTCATGCTATTGCTTTATAGGATATTATTCTTGCTTGTTGTTTTGTTGACCTTGCTACAGGTCACATGAGGAAGCTATAGTGAAGGTTGCAAAAGAAAATGTGCTAAAGGAGAGACTGTAAATGAAGCAATCATCATTGTAAGAGAAGAAGGTGACTTGCATAAGCTATAGGGTCACTCAGAAGCTGCCATGACCCACGCCATTGAAGAATTTTGGCATCGAAGATTAGCTCACTTCAACTACAAGGTGCTACCATACATATGCAAAGCGGTCACAGGTTTACCAGAACTCAAAGGTGACCATGAAGGCGTATGCAATGGATGTGCACAAGGGAAGAACATCAAGAACCCGTTTCTAAAAAGGGACAGCAAGACAGAAGGAGTCCCAGAACTCATCCATTCAGATGTGTGTGGTCCAATGACATCATCCTCCATTAATGGGTATGTATACTATGTATCGTTCATTAATGATTATTCTCGTAAAAGACCTAGATATATTTGAAGTGTTCAACAAGACCAAGGAATTCAAATACTTGATAAGAGAACCCTTCTGTAAGGAATATTGAGATACTCAGGTCAGATAATGGAGGAGAATATACCTCAAAAGAGTTCATTAACTTATGCAAATATGTTGGGATCAAGAACCCCAAAAAAACGGTGTAGCTGAATGAAAGAACAGAACCATGATGGAAGCTGTGAAGATCAAGATCTTCCTATGTGCTTATGGGAAGAAGCAGCAATGACAGTTGTTTATGTGCAGAACTAATTGCCCCATAGTGCACTTGGGCTCAAGACACTAGAAGAGATGTTCTTAGAAAATAAGCTAGAGGTAATCCATCTCAAAAGATTTGGCTATCCATTGTTTATTCATATACCAAAAGAGAAAAGAAACAAGCTAGAACCCTCCGGAAAGAAGGGAATATTTGTGAGATACTGTGAGGTCTCCAAGGCCTTCAGAATCTACATACTAGGTCACCGCCACATTGATATCAACGAGGACATGACCGTTGATGAAGAAGTAGCACTTAAGAAATCAAGAAGATGCCAGCTTGAAGAAGTATATGAAGAGGAACCTATAAATCCCAGGATTGCAAAATCAATGAGGGAGGTTCCCAGAGCTGCAAAACCAGTGAGGGAAGTCGTAACTTCCCCTGATGAGGAACTTATAGAAGACCATGATATAGTAGAAGTTCAAGAACCTCCTCAAATGACCTTCTCCCATAAAAGAAATCCTGCTTGGGCAAGAGAGATTATTCAAGATGGAGAGAAGTATGTTGTTCCAGAAGGAACCTCGAGACAGGTGAAAAGACCAAAGACATTCTCTAGTTACACGGCTTTGATATGTTATCTCCCAGATGAAGAGCCTACCTACTCTAAAGAATCCATTCAGAGAAAAGAATGGGCAGATGCCATGACAAAGGAATACCAATCGATAATGAAGAATGAAGTATGGGAAATAATTCCCAGATTGAAGAATAAAGATGGGGTATCCTATAGATGTCTCTTCAAAATAAAACATGTTGCTAATGGAAGTATTGAGAAATATAAAGAAACATTTTTTGCTCGTGGATTTTCCCAAAAGGAAGGCATTGACTATGAAGAGACATTCGCTCCTGTGGATAGATACACTTCGATCAGAACCATTATAGCTCTTGCTGCCAAGATGAAATAGAAGTTGCACCAGATGGACGTGAAGACAACTTTCCCGAATGGTGTTATCGAAGAGGAAGTGTATATAAAGCAACCCCAAGGATTTGAGGTTGAAGACAGGAAGTCTCATGTCTGTCAATTGAAGAAATCCTTATATGGATTGAAGCAAGCTCCTAGAGCTTGGTATGGCCATATAGACAGTTTATTGATGAGCTTAGGCTTTACCAAGAGTAAAGCAAACTCAAATCTCTACTTCAAAATTATGGATAATGAACCAGTAATATTACTACTATTTGTGGATGACTTATTCTTAACTGGAGAAGAAAAGCTCATTGTTGAATGTAAGAAGAGACTTGCCGCAGAATTTGAAATGAAAAATCTTGGTCTAATGCATTACTTCTTAGGCCTTGAGGTATGATAGAATCCAGAAAGAATCTTCCGAGGGAAGTACACGGTCGAAATCTTAAAGAGATTCGACATGCTAGAATGTAAGCCCATGAATACACCCATGGAAGCGAAGCTGAATCTACTGGTCGATACTTCATTAGACTTGATAGATGCCACTCTGTATAGACAGATTATTGGATCGTTGATGTACCTGACGAACACCAGACCAAACATATTTTTTGCAGTGAACACCTTGAGTCAGTTTCTGGTAGAGCCCAGATGTGTTCACCTAGTGGCTGCAAAACATGTGATGAGGTACCTTAAAGGTACAATGGATTATGGTCTCAGCTATGATGGAGATCATGAATTCACATTGAGTGGATATACTGATGCAGATTGGGCAGGAAGCGTTGCAGACAAAAAAATCACTTCCAAATGTTGTTTTAGTTTGGGATCAGCTATGATCTCGTGGTAGAGTAGGAAGCAATCCAATATTTCTCTCAACACAGCGGAAGCATAGTACATTGCCACATGTTCTGCTAGATGCGAAGCTATATGGCTTCAAAAGTTGTTGACTGGCCTATTTGACTTGAAGATGAGAGAAACCGCGATTCTATGTGACAACCAGAGCTGCATAAATATGACAGAGAATCCTGTATTCCACGATAGGTTGAAGCACATAGAGATCCGATATCATTTAATCCATGACATGGTATAGAGAGGAGCCTTGAAGCTCCAATACATTAGCACGGATGAACAGGTTGCTGATGTGTTGACCAAACCTCTATCTCATGTAAAGTTTGAACACTTT
>JASDQU010306440.1:68041-82273 GCA_032191745.1 Picea mariana | reverse complement strand
TTAGATAATTTTGTAATAATCTATACTTGGAATGTTTATTGGATTAAGAAAGATTGGTTGGTTTTAGATTTATTTTCTTTCAGCAAGGTGTGGTTCCTTTCAAGCTAAGTGATTTAATTTTGCAAGGAGTTACTTTATTTTATTTCTGAGCAAGTGTGCAGTTTTCTTCAATTCTAAGAAAGTGTGCAATTTGTTTCATTTCCAAACAAGTGTTCGGTTTTAGAGAAAGTGTGTAGAGTGAGGTTTTTAGAGTGATTTTATTTATGCAAGTGTGAGAGTGATATAATTACAAAAGTTTGATCCCAATTCCAACAGTCTAGGTGTGTTTTAGATTAAAGAAAGTGTGGAGTGCATTCTTATTCAACAAGAGTATTATTATTTAAACAAGTGTGAAATCTAGCATGTAGTGTCTGCTTAATTATTCTCAAGGTTCTTTTTTTGTTGTTTACTTAAGGTTACAAGATAGTGTCAGTTAGGAAATTATTTCCTGCATATATTTTGCACAACAACGTTGCAATAAAGAACCATGCACCTTGGGTTGACAATTAATGTATTGGGTGATTGAGGTGTTTTAATTAGACAATTAAATCTACCAAAATTTTAGCACCATTGTCAGGGAAGTTATTAAGGGTGCACAAATACAATTGGCATTGTTTTTTGTTGCATTTCATAAGTACCCAGGACATGTAGGTTTCATAAATAAAGAAGGAGAAGAATGTGGTGCCACCCAAAATACTAATTCTACAGGTAGAAGGGGGCATGGTGGAAGAAGAAACTAGGATCAAGTATGGGTGACATTTATTCAAGAACCGATCTCAAAGGAATAATCATTTACCTCAAGGCCAAGTTGTCAAAAGATTGAACTTCGGGAAGGGATCAATTCTCATGCTTCTATCCGTGTTGATCATCTATAGTAGCCACAAAAGATGAATATCGAGATTTGACAGAAGCCCTAAGGGATATAGATGGAAAAAATAGGGGTATCAAGACTCAATCTTGGAGGTCGATTAGCCTCTCAATAACCCCATTCCAGACTAGAGAAGTGTTGTAGGACAACCTAAGAAACTAATAGAAGATACCCCACAATCAGAGGATATTCCTAGGACATATTTGCAAAGACTCCAGATTTTGTGGTAGAACCATATGGAAAAAAAATGCAGATAATACACTCTCCACCTTTGAATTCCCCATTGGGGACATTCCTGAAAAAGCACCAATGAAAAATATTCCCCTCTCTTCTCTTCCAAAATTTCATGGTATGACTAGCGAAGACCCATATACCTTCCTTTTCAAATTTGACATTATGTGTTAGATCTATGACTACAATTCAAATTCTTAGAAGTTTAATATGTTCCTTTCTACCCTGAAAGGAGTTGCATTAAGGTGGTTTATGGGACTTGGTGGTGATTCCATCACCTCTTGGGAAAACATGAAACATTTTTTCTGGGGAAATATCAAGACTATTGTCAAACAAGAGACCATAGAGAAGAAATTTTCAAGATGTCTTAGAAGGATGAAGAGATTTGGGAGGACTATGTTTAATGCCTCCAATAAAACTTGTAGAGGTATAAACATAATGACCTAGACAAATATATATTGAAGAAAATTCTGATCCGAGGAATGAGAGACAATTGTTTAGACATGTTGAATTTAATAGGTAAATGAGACATATCAAAAGAGTCTTACGATGACATAATTTCCCTATGCCTAAGGAGTTCAAGGGGGTCACCAAGAAGCAAAATACAAGAACGGGACACTTCTACTAGGATAAAGAGATTGACCAATGGTGGAGAAGCCAGGGAAGAAATGGTAATTTGTTTGGAAATTTCAAGACCGATATTCTTAGCTCTTAGACCTCTCAATTGGATGTATTGCAGGTAAAATAGAAGTAGGTTGAAGCAGAAAAGGCATTGAAAATATTATGTTCCAAGTGTAAAGAGAAACACCCACATAAGGAATGTCCACTTGAAAATGTATAGGTGTGTGGGATATATGAACTAGGCCATTTGACAAGACTCTTCACATCACTTCGAGGATTGAAAAAAGTATTATGGGGATCAAATGAAGAAACTAAGAAAGCATGCTTCATTTCTAAGAATCCATGGAAAGAACATATACCAGGTATGACTCAAGATTCATCCTCATCTTTCAATACTTGGAAAAACATGTATAATCCACATATTCGACAAAAAATTCAATATCCTTCGACTCCATGGTATATTCCTGAACCTCCCCATATTCAATAACTCACACCTTGGTCGCAGTACCCAAAGCATACCTTTTGATCTCCTCAAGGATGGCAAGGGCATCCTTTTCAGGGGGGGGAAATTCCCTATGAAAACTCAAATAACCATACAAAAACACCTTATTCCACTTCCCTAAAATGTATTACCAAGTAATCCACCACTACAACCCCAACTTCTTCTACAACCTAACCCGAAACCAAACAACAAACTAGTTTAACAGGTTGAAACAACCATATTTCCTATGTACTGTATCTCCCCTATTGAATGCAATGATGTACACTTAGGATCAGGGAGAGTAATAAACTTGAAAATATCACTTGCCATCAAAGAACATGAAGAAACAAATTCACCTAGAGAAACAACTCCATTTCGTGAGAAATCAAAGAAACAACACATTGATATAACTTACGTTGAAACTCCTGATAAACAAGCTTAAACTCAAGATGTTAATCCTACTACTATTGGAACTACTCCATATCCAGAGATATTAGCAGTGCCCATAACCATCCCATAAACTAAGTTCAACTTTATGGGATAATTGAAAAACTTGTGTCAAAATCTCATTGTTGCAAGCCATTAAAGACATATCGATTTACAAAAAAATAGCGAGGGATATTTGTGTCAAAAATATTGGTAGGAAACCTAGGGGCCCACATTCCATTTGGTAGGTAAGCTATCAGAGTTAATGTTGGTAAAAACCCCACTCACTAAATATGATACCGACCCAAGTATGTTGGAACTGGATTATCGATCTAAAATACGACCAAAAGGGGTTCTATAAGACATCATCATATCCCTAGACTCCTGAGATTATCCGACTAACTTCTTGGTGTTGTAGCCTAAAACCCATTTAGGAGGACAACCCTTGATCTTGGGAAGACCTTGGTTGGATACGAATGACACGTTTATCAACTGCATGTAAGGGTTTATGACGATATCTCATGGAAAATATACAAATAACCTTTTCCTCTACCCCCTTTCCAATCTGAGTGCAGACCATGAAATCCCTTTGTGAGCTGAGTTTGAACCAGAAGAGGGTGGAATACAACTAATACTCACATTCGAAAAGGCTCTCTATTTGAAGGATGATACTATTATTACCTTTATCAATAACCCCCTATATATTACTCAACCAACATTCCATCTCTTAAATTCTATAATGAACAGACCCAACCAAGAATGTCATGTTGATGATTTCAATTCAGATATGATACCTACTGCCCCAAGCCATAAGAGTTTCCCAATTGAGATTGATCCTGGAAAAACCTTAAATATTAATCCAAACTTATCTCCCTCAGAAACATAATGACTCGTCCAACTATTGTGAGAGAAAAAATAGGCCTTTGTGTGGGACTACACAGATATGAATGGAATTCACCCTGATTTGTGCACCTACCAAATTTACATAAAGGAATATTATTGGCCTATTCATGAATCACAGTGCCTAATGAACCCAACATTGAAATATATTGTAAAATAGGAGCTCCTGAAACTGTTGAACATCAACTTCATCTACCAAATCTCAGATAGTCAGTGGGTATCCCCATTGGTCATTGTACCTAAGAAAAATGACAAATGGAGGAACTGTGTTGATTATAGAGAGATGAACAAAGCCACACAAAAATACCATTTCCCGTTTCCTTTTATTGACCAAGTCCTTTATGCCTTGTTAGGTAAGATTTTTTTTTGTTTCTTGACAGGTTCAATAGATATAACCAAACCTAAATTCCTCCTGAACATCAGGAAAAAACTACCTTCACTTATCCCTCGGGTATATTTGCATATTGAGTCCTTCCTTTTGGGCTTTGTAATACCTTTTGGTGGGTTATATTGGGAATATTTTCAGATTTGGTTAATGAATCTATTGATATTTATATGGATTATTTCATGCCGCATGGTGATATGTTTGACATGGCTCTAGCTAATATTGAAAAAGTATTCAAATGTTGCAAACAAACTCATCTTTCTTTGAGCACAGAAAAATTACACATGATGATGAATGAGGGAGTTGTACTTGGTCATTATATTTCATCTACAGGGATACAAGTGGATCTGGCCAAAATGGAGGTAATCTTAAATTATTCATCCTCTGAAATCAAAAAAAGAGGTGTGCAGCATTTTTGGAAAGGCTAGTTATTATTGACATTTTATTGAAAATTATTCTAGGTTTGCATCTCCTATATTTTTATTAATTTCGAAGGAAACAAAATTTATGTGGACTGAAAAATCCAAGACTGCTTCTACAAATATGAAGAAGCGCTTATCTGAAGCCCCTATCTTACGAGGACCTAATTGGACCCTTCCATTCCAAATTTCTATAGATTCCTCTGACATCGCTATTGGGGATGTATTAAGACAACAGGAGGAATGAAACCCATATTCCATCTACTACATTAGCCAGAATTTGACTCCTGCCTAGTTAAATTATATGGTAACTGAAAAATAATTCCTTGATGTTGTACATGCATTATATTATAGACTACCAAGCTTTTGTACATACTGATCACTCTGCCATTAAATACCTAATGAATAAAACCATCACCAATGGTAGAGTTACTAGGTGGTTTCTTTTATTACAAGAATTTAACATCACTATTGTGGAAAACATATAAAGGATAATGTCATTGTAGACTTTCTTTCTAGGCTTACCAACAATAGTGATAATTCTCCTCTTGAGGATTCTTTCCCAGATGAGCATCTTTTTGCAATATCTACTCAATCACTGTGGTATGCAGATATTCATAACTATATCGTTGTAGGAAATATATCACACTACCTTTTTCCTAGACAATGACGAAAGATTATTCAACAAAGTTCTCGATATTCTTGTTTAGGAAGTTGTCTCTTTTACACCATGCGAGATCATGAGATTTGGTGTTACATAAGAGAATATGAGATCCACAACATTCTCAAGGATTTCCATGATGATCCTTGTGGTGTACAGTTTGTTTATAAAAGGACGGGGCACAAAGAACTTCACATGGTCTATGTGTGGCATGCTTTGTTCCATGATTCCAAAAAGTATGTACATGGATGTGATAGTTTCCAACGAATGGGCCAACCCATTCGATCAGCTGAAATGTTGTTAAAAACTCAGTTGATTATAAAACCCTTTGAGAAGTGGGCTCCCAACATTGTGGGGCTGATTAATCCCTCATCTCGTCAAAATTCCTACATCTTGGTTTGCACAGACTATGTTACCAAGTGGGTCAAAGACACGACACTCGTCAGGGCCACTGAAAAAGTTGTTTTAGATTTTTTGTTTGAAGATATATTTGTTCTCTTTAGAGTGCCAAAGGAAAGAGTTATAGATGGAGGGCCACATTTCACTTCCCAGTTGATTGAAGAGATCACTAAAAATTACAAGGTTCTCCATAGGATCAATTCACCGTACCATCCACAAGCCAATGGGAAAGTGGAAAGAACTAATAAATCTATTAAAATAATACTCACTAAGATTGTAGTTAGTCATCGTCATCATTGGGCTGAGTGAATACTAGATGATCTTTGGTCTTATAGGACAACAGGGAGGAACACCACAGGTTTCTCCCCATTTGAAATTGTGTATGGTAAGAGTCTCGTATTCCCCATTGAATTTGAAATTAAAACATTGAGAACTGCCTTAGAGGTAAATATGGAATTAACTACAACACTGAAACATTGTCTAGAACATTTGAATGAATCAGATGAGATACACTTGGATAACTTACATCATATTGATGTTTTTAAAAAACAACATACCAAGTGGCATGACAAATTGATTAAAAATAAGGTGTTTCAGAAAGGCGATTGGGCACTATTATATAACTCCCAATTTAAGGGCTTTACAGAGAATCTTTGTACCAGATGGTTAGGTCCTTATGAAGTGGACATAGTTTTCGACATTGGGACTGTTAATCTCACAACTATAGATGGCTCATAGACTTCTCTACTTGCCAATGTACATTGTCTTCGGTTGTATCACCAACCACATTCTAAGGATTAATTTGTTTCTCACATTGTTTTAGATTCAGGTTTTGAGATCATTGGGAAAGAAAAACATTTTCATGCACCACCAGTTACATAACTCATGTCAAATAATAATAATAATAATCTAATTGTGAAAACTCCTTTAGAGAACAAATAGATGGATCCCAACTAAAAACCATCCTTTTTACGGTTGACACATAAAAAAAAAAGTATATATATATATATATATATATATATATATATATATATATATATAAGTTTTGATTTTTTATGTCAATAACACCTCCAAATCCAGATTTACACAATTCATTCTAATATTTTTTTTTATTCACTACTCATTTGCTTCTTGTAACTCACTTGTTTTTAGTCATTTCTTGTTGTAACTCTCTTACGCTACTCTCTTGTTGTTACTCACCACCACCACTCACTTGTTCTAACTTGCTTGTTGTTACTCACCACCGCTACTCGATTAATATTACTCGTTGTCGCTACTTTCTCAATGTATGCATCGCAACCTGATGGGACCAATTATTAATTGTTACAACTCCTTCGTATTTCTCCACATGTTGAAATAATGCATCGAGTGATGAAACTCTAGTGTAATGCTCTGTTGCAAGCCCATCAGATTTCTTTGCATGGTGAAATAACAGATAGAGTGTTGAAACTTTGATGAAATGGTTTGCTACGAATCTGCTTGAAATAGATGATGACACTCTGTCTTCCACCCTTCGACCACAAACGTTTACAACTGCACCAACCTATTTGTTCCTACCACGGTCATCATTATTGTTGATGCTACAACCACCAAATACATTCAATTGATGAAATGTCAGACACACTTTATGGAAAGTACCTGACAAGTACATCCTTTCTACTTGCTTACATGACTTTGAAATTTGAAGTGACATCTGGACTAGTGCTGCCAATCCTTCCACCTTAGCCGAGGATGAATTCCATCTTTAGTTGGGGGGGCACGTCATGTTATCATGCGCCATATTTATTACCCCTTCCATCCTACCTATCAAATCATGCTTCCTTTTCATTATGACATGATCCTCCTACCATCCACAATTATTACTAATTATGGAATAAAACTGTGAGACCATCAACTTTTTGAATTTATCAATCTCTTCCCCAGTTGTGACTGCGTCCATTTCTGCAATTTGCTTTGCCGAAAATCCACTGTATATAAAAAAACCTAGTGAGAGTTTGTCCATCCATAATGGGAGGATTAGTTGACCGCCATGAGCCTGAGTCCTGTTGCATAGCCACCCTGAGGCTATATTTCAGAACATATATGGGTGGTTTACTTCGAGAAACTATAGGGATTTGACAGTGGTGTCACCCTCGAATTCACTCAAAATCTAGAGGGAGTAAGCTAAATGGTGTGTAGATTACATGTTGATGTTACAAAGGAGACCATTATAGAAGCTATAGGGTTACCACGATCGGGGGTCATATGGTTCTGAGAGGTTAAGAGTGAGTAAAGTACAAAAGTAAGGGAATAGATATAACTTCAATACCCCCTCCATGGTAAGATGTTTATTATTTTGTTCAAAGATACATTATGTGTGAAGGAATATTCACCATTGTCTTCAATTTCCACTTCATGTTTCTATCCCACCTTCACCATAGGATGTTTCTGAATATTCCCTAATTTTTGCTAGAATCCCTGAACCTAATGGCTAGCTCTGTACTTCAGCCTAAACACCCACAAGCATGTGTCACGAATCATGGGTTAATCAAACTCTTGCTAATCCATGCATTAGAATAGAAAAATTCGACTTGTCTTGAATTCATCACCCCTACCGAAACTAAGGGTTTGGCATAGGCAAAAAGAAATGATACAAAAAATATTGCAGAAGATAAAGGAGAGGGGATGAAAAGAGCTAATTCAAGGAAAGAAAATGTTGGTAGAAATGATGAGTGTGGAGATGAGGAATCCGGAAAAGGGGGTGATATGGAATTGAAATATTCACATGATGATACAACCATCAAATTGGAAGTGGAAGAAAAAGAGGATGCGGTAGAAGACACAGAAAAAGAACTCAGTTCAGAGACATAGGGGGGGTATGTAAATAGACTAGGAATACCCAGGGGAAGAAGAGGAAGAATTCAATAAAATAGAGGCACAAGAAACACAAGGTGACTCCCCTGATGTACAAAATAATTTGCCACTAGATTCTAATTATGAAGTGAAAATTACAAGTGAGAACCCTCCTAGAGAAGAACTCAAACCCTCTCTTATCCTCGAAGAATCCCCACAGTAGAAAAGGGGGAAAAAGAGGTCATTTCAATGAGTTTCAAATTATTTCCCGAGAAGAAGGATCAGGTCCTCCACAACAACAGCATAGGAATCCCAATCGAATGAACCATAAATCACCATTGCTCATCCACAATAAATTATGGAGGAGGATGAAAATCCAAGTGTTGCAAAAACGGGGAAGGTTAGAGAAAATATTGACAATTCTAGTACAGGTAAACATAAAACTAATTCCTTACTTAAGAAAATTTCTCATTTAAAAAAGGAAAATTCCAGGCTTAAGGGACTACCTGGGGTTTTGAAAGGAAAATTACAAGATAAAGAAAAACCCACAAGACCAGGATCCCTTTCCCAAGCTTCTCAACTTGTGGGTAAATAATTTTCCCCTTCTAAACCTGAGACTAGGATACCAAAGGATAAGGCATCTAAGGAAGAGACATGTTTGGACTGTGGTGATATCCTTATCTAAGCAGGATATAGACAAGATGATATGATGGTGCCAAGATTTGTTTTGGTCGAAGTTTAGATAAGCCTATCAAGGAGCATAAGGAACCTACTGATACTTCCCAAAGTGACCAAGGTGTGGTCGACATAAATTTGGGGGATACTATTGTCACATAAGAATCATTGGTACCTAGCACAGAGACAATTGATCCTAATCAAATTTCTGAAAAGGATTATGAAACTCCATGGGACAAGGAATGACATAGTGAAATATACATAGAGGGGCCTTCTTAGGTTGTTACAAAATAACTTATCCGAGACGTTGTTGTTACACAAAAACCAACAGTGCCTAAAAATGAGGAAATTCATCGTGAAGAAGAAAGGAGTTGGATCATTAGCCCTGCTATTGACATCCTTATTTTTGAAACTCACAAGTAGAAACAATTATCCCTATCATTTTAGGTAGGGGAAATCCCCATCAAGGAGCATGAAAGGATCATCCATGATCTCAGGGAGAGGTGGGAAAAGGAATTGGTGTTCCAGAAGAAAAGGTGGGATGAGCTTAAGGAAGAGAGGAAACAATTGAAAAAATGCAAGGACTAAGTCCAAACCCTACATGCCGCAAAGGTAAAGATATGTGATCTGGCACATGAAATATTGAATTGCAGGGTCCCTCCCCTAATTATCCATTGTTCCTTCAAGAACAATACATCCTTTTTCCAATTAGTGGTTATGAAAGAAGATAATTCCTATAAGTTTTACTCAACCATGATATTTCTGGAGACCTTTTCTCAAAGCAAGCTTGTAGATCAACACCTATTGTATGAGCTATACATGCATGATTTCATCTAGTTTGGAGATTGTAGGTTCAATATTTCACAATATGTTGGAGATATATAAGTGAGAGCATTCACTTCATTTATTAGTAGTCACACAAGGTGGAATTTAGCCCATGACATCATAAAAATGACTCAAGAACATAAGACATTATGGATGAGAGGAGAACCTACCCTTGCTACTAAAGTAATTAGGACTTACAACAATTTTATTAACTCAACAGAATGAATCACTACTATGGATGATGTCTAACTATTTATCCTAGACATTTTCCTAGGTGCATCAATATGAAGTTGAAGGTAGATTTGGAGGGAGGTTATCTCAGATGTGAAGCCTATGATGATGAGTTGAAGAGAAGGGATACCTATGGCTACCCAAATTTCACTCATGCCCTTTCAAGAGTAACTAGGTACATGGATTGTATTAGGACTATGGATCCATATGGCTTGGCCTTAGATACATATTTCCACTAATATGGGTCCCTATGAGGAAATATTATCCCCTGTATCAGCTAAGGAAATACAAGTATTAGTGGATATATTTGATGACGTTCAATGGGTACAGGTCTATTCAATAAGACACTATTGGAGAATAAATCCTCACTAATAGTCATATCCAACGTTCCCACTCTGACTCAGATTCTGACTGATCAACGGGATGCATGAGGACATGCAATTTCTTTAGTTGGGGGGGATGTTGGGTTTGGGAAATGAAATATTTTTTCCACACTTTTCCTATTATTTCACCTACTTTCCTGATATCATACATACCCTTTTCATAACCATTGCTATCCAATATCTTATCTTTTTGACTAGGCATGCTAAGTTCTTATGTTGCTTCAATTCATTAAGTCTTGTTTGCATTTGAAAAGTATGATGGTTGTTTTGGGTATTTACTCACAAAGTGTTAAGAACTTCCTAGATGATGATTGGATGATACAGGAGATGACACTTCAACAATTTAGGAAGTTGTTACTCCCAAGTGTTGTTACTCTTAAGTGTTGCTAATATCAAGAGACCCGACAATATTATCTAGAGACCATTGTTGTTTGTACTAATACTCATCAGGTTGTTGATCCACACAAGTCCCTCGTGGAAATAATAACTTCTCTTTCTGGATGATGTGGATATTCTACAAATTCATGATTATTATAATTGTCATGGGTCTATTTTTCCATTTCGAATTATGGGGCATCTCGTTGAGCACAGTCTGTAATTAATTATATGTTGTTATCATTGGTTGTAAAAGATATTTGCTATCTTCTTATTTAATACTTTATTGAATAGATTGAGAATTGAAAGATTCTCAAGGATGTTCATAATTATCAATTTTCTAAGATTAGTTGTAAGGAGGGAGCCTGTAAAAACATAGCACATCCACTCCCAGGCTAGTCTATTTGTTTTCAACAGTCATTATGATTGATGAGGAACAACCTATGCATCTGCAATTATTGATTTTGATTAATAAAGACTCAACAAGTTTGTGGTTCAATTTATGTCAATTTAAGTTTTATTTTCTACACTTTCTCCATCCCCTGCTAAGGAGGAAGGGCCCTCCTCTTTAGTAGGGTTTTTGTTATTATACTAGTAAGTAGACTTATTATATTTATCATTGTTTAGAAGCATTGTTGCTAATGTTGTTGTTACTTATTATTGATTGTGAGTGTTTTAATGCAGATGAACACTGTTGTTACTCAATTATATCATTACAACATTATGAATTAGATTCAATTCATTTGATTGTTGTTGCTAGAGGACTACTTTGGTTATTTGATCTATCTTAGATAATTATGTATCCAGCTAGACTTGGAATTTTTATTGGATTAAGAAATATTGGCTGGTTTTAGATTTATTTTGTTTTAGCAAGGTGTGGTTCCTTTCAAGACAAGTGATTTACTTTTTCAAGGAGTGAGTTTGTTTTATTTCTAATAAAGTGTGTAGTTTGTTTCAATTCTAAGGAATTGTGCAAGTGTGCAATTTTTTTCATTTCCAAGCAAGTGTTCAGTTTTAGAGAAATTTTTCATAGTGATGTTTTCATAGTCTTTTATTTATGAAAGTGTGAGAGTCATTTAATTACAACAACATGATTCCAAGTCCAATAGTTTAGGTGTGTTTTAGATTAAAGCAAGTGTGGAGTGAGTTCTAATTCAACAAGAGCTTTTTACTTTTAGCAAGTGTGAAATCTAGCCTACAATGTGTGCTTAAATCTCAAGGTTTTTTATTTTTTCTTTACTTAAGGTTACATGATAGTGTCAGTTATAAAAGTGTTTCCTGCATATATTTTTCACAACAAATTTGCAATAAAGAACGCACCCCAGGTTGACAATGAATGTATTGGGTGATTGATTTGTTTTAATTAGACAATTAAATCTACCAACAACCATCCTCAATAAATTCCTTAGTAATGCTCAACTAGTTGAAGCAATAATATTGGAATATTACACATCATCCTTACATACCTCTATGGCCATGCTCATCAAAAGAGTTTGTAAAACCACTTTAGCTTAAAATTTCAAAGAGGCCAAGAATGTAGAAAAGGAAATACTCACATTAGGGTAAACCCAATAGGTGGAGACAATAAAGATTCCATTGTGGGGAAGAAACCTCTTTTATTGACTAAACCTGCAAAAAAGGAACCTGCGAAAATAGAGAATGTCCTCAATTTGGTCAAGAAATTATCCAATTAAGGAATTGAACTTAAGAATAATTCTATGGAAGAGACATAAAGTCACAAACAATTCATACCCTTCCAAAGGAAATTCCATAACCAAACTAAGCCTCCAAAAGCCTCAAAGATGAATTTAAATTTGGAGGAAGTTAGGATGGATCATTTCTGCACATATCATCAAGCCAATCACTCTAAGAGTACTTTAACATAGTGGATCAATTTGATGAATTTGTTCATTAATCATATACTTGACAAACAATATCTTTCTAATAAGTTATCCCACGAGGTTGATATGGAAGAAACCATGGAAGAAGGAGACACAAATAAATTTCCCTACTCCTCTAGGCCTAGGTAGCAGATTTTGATAGTGAATTAGTAGGAGAAATATCCTTAGGAGATTCATAGGTTGCTCGAGCTACCCCAAAAATATATAATTTAAGAATAAAATGAACTATGCATAATTCCACTCTTCCTTCTAAACCAAATCTAGCTTCCTAAAAGGTCACAACCCTGACCCTGACTCGGAGTCATACTTATGTCTCTCAATCAAAATATACCACCAACATTACTCAAGAAAACAAGACCATATTAATCACTCCAAACATGTATCCCATGGAATAAAGTCTCATTAAATACATGAATAAAAACAAATAAAATGTTTCCATGCATGATATCTATACTTTACTACAACAAAGAGACTTACTCATTACTACATTTAAAAATCTTCCTAATTTTCAACAAAAAAACAATGCTACTATTGATAACAATCCCAAACCTACAGAGATTAATTCGAAGGATAATATCAATGTAGCCAATATAGGCACACACTCAAAATCACAAACTCCTCGTTTTCTGCTAACCTTCAATATCTACAATTACAATGTGCATAATTGCTTGATAGATTAAGGAGCATCCTCCAATGTAATTCCTTATTATATCTACCAAAATATTAATGTTATCCTCTCAAAATGCATAACTAGGATCATTCAATTAGATAGATATGATGTGAATGTTATATAAAAATTAAAATATGTCATCATAAGAATAGAATCAAACCCTAGGGTTTGTCAGGTTATTGACATTGTGGTTGTTGATATTCTTGAAGGATATGGTTTATTTCTAAGCAAGGATTGGTCTCATAAATTTTTGGGTTATTTTCCATCAATTGGTCCCATTTGCGGCTTCCATACAAGGAATGAAAAAAATATATTACATTGGACGAAGAATCCCACATGAAACATATTGTTGTGGAGTTGGAAGGTCATAATGAACCTATTAACTCTTCTCATTCGGTGTTGGGAAATGACTTTTTGGACACTGTATGTGGAAGTTATGAAGCTCAGAAATAACCCCCTGCAACTAGATACATATTGTAAACTCCTTCATTGCACTCAAACTTATGAAAATGGTTGTGCATTAGTAGAAGTAGCCAGTACTAGTTCCACTAACTTAGATGTAGATAGTAACATCTAGACCTTGTTTTTTTATGACTCTAGGTCACAAGCAAGAGCCAGGGAAAGTTGTATCCTGGTATATCCACTTAAGTGGAAGAATACAATATCATATTGATTAGAATTTGAATGCACCAAAAAAACAACTGAATACGATGCCATGATTCAAGATTTCATGAGTAAAGCCATCGATCTCAAGATAAAATGTTTGAAGGTTTTTGGAGATTCAAAAATGATTTTAAGACATGTAAAGAACTCTATACACTAAATGTACCCCCATCCAAAATGATACCAATAGGAGGTATGGATGTCAATATATAATTTTGAAGAATTTAATATTACTTCTATTCCTTGT
>JASDQU010306440.1:23725-66462 GCA_032191745.1 Picea mariana | reverse complement strand
TTGTGTTCCAGCATCTCTTGTGCACCTTTTTGTTCCAACATCTCTTGTGTGCCTTTGTTTTCCAGCATCTCTTGTGCGCCTTTGTGTTCCAGCATCTCTTGTGCGCCTTTGTGTTCCAGCATCTCTTGTGCAAGTTCCAGCATCTCTTGTGCGCCTTTGTGTTCCAGCATCTCTTGTGCGCTCTATAACCAACCGATTTCCATCAATGACAACCTTGACCATCTGACCGATTGCCATCAATGACAACCTTGACCATCTTCGTCATCTCTGCTATAGCCATATTTCCAACATCTCTCTTATGGGAACTTTCCAAAAGGGTATTTTTGATAGCATTATGGATTTCAAAATATTGATGATCTACACCCGACAGTTAAAAATAGGTCCACATCATCTATCATGTGAGGGACATGTACATGTTGTAGCAAAGAACAACATCAGGTGGGCCCAATAGAGGAAAGGAAAAATAAGAAAGAGAAGAAGGTCCAAGGGATGATGAGGCAAGAACAAGTGGTCAAGGAGATGACAGAGCAGTCATGGAGTAGGATACGTGGACCCAAATACCACATTAGATGAAACATATCATTCCACATCAACAGGGTGCCATGAGCAAGATTATGACATATTTTTTATTTCTTTTGTCTAAGTTTGCAAAAGATAAGAAACTTCAAACAATCATAAATTTCTTCCCATAACTTAGAATTTAGAAAATGAATATTCAACGAAAAAATAAGAAAGAACATAATCATTTTGTTCACCTAGATTTTAGAGATGGGTAGCAGATTTCATCATCAAGTCAGGAGAAGGATTTTGGTGGTCTACCAAGATTGGAATTAGGGTGTAAATTTTCCATATTTTTTTTATTTTATGTCTTAACTAACAAGATGTTTTTTTTGGTTACACATTGTGCATACTTAAAGTTACAAATTGAACAATTCAGTATGAATATTAGTGAGATAGAGGATATTCATGAGACTGAATTTAGGGGATTGAATGATAGCTATGAAAATGTTGAGATTGAATCTAATGGGCACATAGAAGGTAAAGTAGAGAGTATTGATATTGTGGAGAAAATAAAAATATTTCAAAGATATGTGTTGATCTACAAAGATAATAATAAGAATCTTATGAGAGCTCAGGAGCAGCAACGAAACATCAACACCAAGTTTTTGCAGAGTTTGGAAAACTTACATCAGAGTATAGACAAGGAAATAGATTCAAAGAAGGTAGAAGATTAGAGGTTTCATGCCAAAAGAGAAGAACCTAACAATGTTGGTAGACATCAACATCACTCACCAACATAATTAGTTGCAAGAGCAAGGAGCAATCCAAGTTTATCTTATGTCAGAAAACATATGAGGAGAACTGAAGTGGATGACCTACAAGGGGGGATGAGAAAGATCAAGCCTCCTAATTTTTATGGTGAGAACAAAAAGGATGAATATGTAGAGGAATAGTTGTTGGGAATGATGAATTATTTCCAACTGCATAATTATCCTTCACATAAAAAATATAGAATTGAAATTTACAGTTAAAAGAGAAATCATCAATGTGGTGGGACCAACCTGTGCAAGTCAAGCACATTGATGAAAATAATTTATCTTGGAGAGAGTTCATAAAGTATTTTCAGAATAAATACATGTCCCAATGATATTATGACAAGAAGATGAAGGAGTTATTTAAACTCAAGATTGGAAGCATGATTATGGATGAATATGAGAGGGGATTTATAGAATTATGGAGGCATGTTGACTTCATTAAGGATGAGAAAAGTCAAGATACAAAGGTTCCTGAGTGGGCTACCTTCAATATTCAATGATAAGATACAATATGGTGAGCCTAGAATATTGGAAGAAGAAATAAGGTGTTATTGGGCTAATTGTTAAGTGTGAACACAAATCAATCCCCCTAGTTTCACTGAGAAACTAGAAACAAACAAGACAGTACACTACTCTTTCCTTAGATTTTGATTATCAAATGAGAAATGGATCTAGGACATACCTTTTAAATATCAAATATCCAACTTTGTCAATGCAATCCAAGATCCATCATAAGGCTTATGGAGAAATATCTACAGAGGAACACAAGCCAACGAAGACAAGAATAACAGAGTCTATTTGATATGAAACTATGTATGTGATCAAGGAATCCTACAATGTGGACAAATAACATTCATATAGGAAAGAAAAGAATATATGTATTAAATAATGTGGAAGAAAGATACAACCAGATGCCTCGATGTTGTCAGGTTTTTTCCAACAGTTCCTTGCTTCCCACAAACTTCTCGACAAAGTATTTCAGCTATCACTTTGTTCTAACTTCATACTTTGGGGGTCTCTCTCTTACACATTATTTTCTTCACCCTTATGACCTTTAATGATGTAAACCTATATGTTTCCTTTAGAGGGGTTAGTGGCCTGAATTCCTAAAGAAAGAAGGGAGAAGAACTTTTCCTGAGAGAAGAAGTTGTATTTTCCTTTGTAAAAATCCTATTAAGGAAGATCGTCGCAGGCTGCACTATACGCAGGGTGCAGCGATGCCTGATCGCCAAACCTTTCTCTAAATCTAGACTGTGATGTCATTGCAGGCTGCACTATAGCTAGGGTACGATGATTCCTGTATGTGGGAAAAACAAGCATCTTCTTAATGCTTCTAGAAGGAGAAGATTCTATGGTGAGGTGCCCTCTGAACGGTTTGGATATTACTCATTTTCATGATTTAGTGGGATCATCCTAACCTCCTCACCTTATCCTCTTAAGCTTATAAAAGGAGAGGAGCTTACATGGAGAAAGTTAGCTTGGCTTGGGATTAAGCTTGATGGGGGTTTGAGTTGTCTTGTAGCTTTGAGTTTTTGGAGCTTGTATGGTGGCTTTGAGTTTTTCTTTGCCAAGATAGATTGTGAGTGACTTTTAGATATATGATCTCAGAATCCATGGAGTAGAAGTGTATGGGAAGCAAGGAACTATTGGAAGGAACCTGACATCATCAAGGCATCTAGTTGTATCTTTCTTCCACATTTTTTAATACAAATATGCTTTTATTTCCTATATGAATGTTATTTGTCCATATTGTATGATTCCTTGATCACATACATAGTTTCATATCAAATAGACTCTATTATTCTTGTCTTCGTTGGCTTGTGTTCCTCTGCAGATATTTCTCCATAAGCCTTATGATGGATATTGGATTGCATTGACAAAGTTGGATCTTCGATATTTAAAAGGTATGTCCTAGATCCATTTCTCATTTGATAATCAAAATCTAAGGAAAGAGTAGTGTACTATCTTGTTTCATTCTAGTTTCGCATTGAATCTAGGGGGATTGATTTGTGTTTTCACTTAACAATTAGCCCGATAACATAAGGAGAGACAAGTTTTTTTATGACCAAGATAAAGGAGGATCAACCTTTCAGAGAGCTTGAGTTGATAGGAAAAAAGGTAATATGGAAAATAAAATGAAAGGTTTTAATCCACCCTCCCTTAGAAACAATCCACAAGGGCAACCAACAAAGAATGAGTCAAATATATTAGAGGCTTTTGGAAATATACTAAGACAACAACCCAATAAATGTTGGGGATGTGAGGGGGATGACATGTACAAATATTTCCCTCATAGAGGAGAAAGGAGGATTGTACATAAAATTCAGGAGGCTAATATAGTGGAGGACATGGGTAGGATAATTCCAAGGATTTATATAGACTTGGAAAACAAGCAAGTTGAATTCCAGTCTCAAATGATTGAAGTTGAAGGTAAGATTAACAATCAATACATAGAAATTTTAATTGATTTAGGAGCTATCCATAGTTATATTGATCCTAAAGTTTTTGAGGTATTTCACTTGCAAAGAAGAAAGCATGGGAAATATTGGCTAGTTTATTAGGTATAGGAGATAAGAGAAGATTCAATGAATTAGTTAAGGATTATCCATTGGACATGAATGGACTGAGCAGAAAATCAGATTTAAATATCATACCATTAGGTTCCTATGATTTCCTAATTGGTATGGATTGGTTGGAAAAGAATCATGTTATCCTACATTGCTATAAAAAGGCAGTCACTTGTCTTGATGGATAAGGGAACTTGAGATCAGTTCAGGGAATTCCAAGAGCAATGGCATTCAGACAAATTTCAGCTAGGCAACTAGAAATAATTGTTAGTAAAGGATGACAAATTTATATAGCTCATATGGAAGAGACAGATAAGGATAAGGTGCCTAGTCTGGAATATTACATTGTCCTAAGAGTATTTGAAGAATTTTTTGGAGAAATACTAGGTTTTCCGCCTAAGAGGGAGATAGATTTATCCATTAAATTAATTCTAGAAGCAAATCCAGTATCCAAGACACCTTACATGATGATAATACTAGAGCTTAAGGAATTTCAGGTGTATCTTGAAGAAAGTTATGATGAGGAAAATAATGTCAAAAAATAACATAACAATAGAAGCAATTCCTATAGACACAAAAGATGAAAATATACTAAGAAGAAGAGTTTTTACTCTAGAGAGGATAGTAGCTCGTTTGAGGAAAGTGATTGATATGTTTCTAATATTTACAAAGAAGAATTCATCTTCATGGCCATGGATACAAATTCTATTTCTAAATAAAGTGAAGAAAATGAGAAAGAAAAGGAAGAAGACACTGATGGGGAAGTGAATCTTGAAGCATAACTCATCAGTGCCTTAGAAGAAATAGATAGACTTAGGAAAAAGAATAAAAAGAACAAATATAAATTGAAGAAATATGAAGAAGAGGATCATGATATTGAATAAAAAAAGAAGACAATTATTATCCCGAAGACTCGACTAGAATAGGAAAAAAGGATAGAAGAAGTGGTTAGAATACAACTAAAATAAAAGTAATAAAGTTACAAGAACCTAGAAGATGAAATAGTTTTCTTAAGAAAGGAACTAGGGAAAACAACTGATCAATTGAGCATAATCTTGACATTTGGAAAGAGTACTGGAATCTTAGATAATATTCTCATTTTCCAAAGGTCACCATTCATCAATATAGGTATTGGATACGACGAAAAACAAAATGCCCCCGAGGGAGATGCAAGCACTAAGGTCACAAAGCCATCAAAAAAGGAGAATGAAGAAAAACCTAAAATCTATGGAAATATTTTCAAATGCTCCATCAACAATGAAAGCAACGGCAAGAAAGGAAATTATGACCAACATAAATATGATTCTTCCCACAAGAATGAGTTCAAAAGAGTTGTTCCACCAATAAGAACTTTCAAAAACTGGTACCAAAATATCTTTCTTGGCTATTGTTTTTCTTTCAATAACTTTGTGCATAAATAAATAGATTGTAGATATTATGTGGGAAGTGATCATGTGAGAGATATAAATATAGGTTCTTATAAAACCAAAAAGAATGATTATGTGAGCAAAAAAAAGAGAATTTCTCATGGGTTTGTTGATAGAGACTACCATTCATTTGCTACCATACTTGATTACAATGTTGAATGTTATAAGTGAAATAATTATGGGCACATATCACATCACTGTAGAAGCATCATAATAAATAAGGAAGAAGATATTCTTTCCAAACATAAAGAAGAATACACAAAGGCATGGAAAAGGAAGCAAAGAGAACATAAGACGAAAGAATGTGGACATGCACTTTATGCTCAAAATGAAGGGAACCAATGGTACATTGATAGTGGATGTTCAAAACACATGACAGGGTACCACACTAAGTCTCTCACCTTGAAAGAAGAAAAAGGAGGTGGGGTTACTTTTGGAGATAATGGCTCTGCAAGGATAGTTGGAAAAGGTACTGTTAGTCTTGATAATTGAAAGACTAAGACACAAAATGCCCTGTATGTTGAAGGTTTAAAGCACAATATTCTAAGTGTCATTCAAATCTATGATCAAGGATACAACCTAACATTTCATTCTAAAGGGTGTGAGATAATGAAAAAAACTTTAGGAATATTAGTGGCAAATGAAAATAGAACCTCAAGTGATGTATACATACTCAATGGAGTCAAAGAAGAAAAACGTTGTATGGAACATAAGCTGGGATTGATATCCCCCTCATATATTAAGTAAAGGTAATCACATGCTCATGGGGAGCATCCCTTTTCCCCTAATGTCAAAGGGGGAGAATTTGCAGATAGAAGAAAATTGAATACATAAAGAGAGTTGCAGACACAGGGAGTATTACATAATTGAATAAGGGTTTCCATCAATGACAAAGGGGGATATTGTTTGAAATATTGTTTTCATTGATTTCAAATACAGGGGGAGCCCTCACATGTCCAAAATAAATATCACAAACCTACCTATGTCCATGATAAATATTGCAAGATGTATATTGTTGAAAGTATTACCTTTGTATTTTTTATGATTAGTTTGGATACCCTATATTTGAAGGAATTGTTACCCCACATACCTATTTCAAATGGAAAAAAATGTTATATGGTAAATGGGCCCAAGCATAACATTTTCTTCCATTTGATAAAAGTATCCTATCTTCATTAGTCTGCAGCCAAATATAGGAGAAGGTACACTCGATGCTTACCAGGGCCACTCACCACCACATGTACACCCTTGTGAATGAGTGTCACTTACATCTAAACCACCAATCCTAGGATAATGATGCTCGATGCAACCACATACTGGAGGAATAATAGCACCTCGAGTATTCTATCCTGAAGACTATGCCTGGGCCACTCACCTCCGCAAGTACACCCTTGTGAGTGAGTGTCACTTACAGGTAAACCCCTCTAAGTGAATCTATCATTATCCACTGGTTAAACCACCAATCCTAGGAGAATGAAGCCCAATGCTTCCTCCTAGAGAAACAACACCACTTAGAGTCGTATGTCCTTCAAAGACTACACCTGGGCCACAAGTACACCCCTGTGAATATTTTCCTGATGTTGAAAATCATCAACACTCCCTCTCAGTTAGGGCTACATTCTTCTCTTTTATAGATACTTGAGCTTCACTTCTCCCTTCTATATAATGTCTCGGATGATCTGCGATCTTCTCATTTGTGGATATGTACTAGAGCTTCATTGCCTTCTACATGATGTCTCAGATGAAGTCCAGCATGAATCTTTTGAAACCACATTGCTTTATGAATTGTGATATTGGTTGTGATATACATTGTCTCCATTGTATCAAGTGCTACAAAAACCTTCTTTCATGAAATTATAATTGATCCCAAGATGAGGTGGCACCCAAAGGTTCTCAATCTATCTACTACACTTCATATCCAATCAAAATTTGTATATCCCTGTAGCCTCACTTCACCACCTGAGATATATCTAAGGCCATATCCAATTGTACCATGTAGGTACCTTAACACAAGATTTGTTGAAAGCCAATGATAGTATTTCGGCTCTACCATAAACTGGCTAAAGGTGCTTACTAGTAAGAAAATATTTTTCCTAGTGTTAACCAGATACATCAAGGATCCAATCAACTACCTGCACATCGTGGGATCCACCAAATATGAATCTGAAGTAGAATCACTCAACTTATTCAAATTGTTCTTCACATGTGTATTCATGGACTTGCATTCCATCATATCAAACCTCATCAGTATCTCCTATCTCAGGAATATCTCATCTGATCTACCTCACACCTCTAATCCCAATAAATAGTACATTTAGTCAATATCCTTCACCTCGAAATCTGAGGCCAAATCCCTCTGTCACTAAAGTAAGTCTTGTTGTCTAGTCTGCCTCACTGGTTGCTCCCTCTATGACTAAGACAAAATCCATATCTCATTCCTCCTAACTAGATGCCTCCACTGTCATTGTAGAAAAGTCTACTCAAACAAGTGTATCCTCCCAGGAGATCTCACATCTCCTAGATGCCTCCTCAACTCATGAAACTTTTTTTTTCCATTCTAGAAGATGTCTCTCTCCCACCTGAATATGAGGGGGAACTACCTCTAAATGATTGGATCTTCCTCTAATTCAACTTAATATCTATGATATCATGCTCACTATGAGTCTACATGCTCCCTCTGAATCTTGACTCCCTCTGAAGCTTGACTACCTTTGAAGTTTGATCTCCTATGAACTATCATGGGGGGGCTTCTCCTTCCTATTGGATCCTAAGGGAGTTACTCCCTCTAAAATATGGCTCCTTCTGAGTTGGTACTTGGTGGGGCCACCTTCCTCACCACCGGTGGAGACATCTGCTCATCCTTTCTAGTGGGGAAAATCCCCCTATTACTATGATGGGTTGGAGTATAGGAAGATCATTGATATCCCTTAAAACACAATCCTATTTATAAACTACCCCAAACAATCTAACATAAAAAGTTAAGAGAAGGAAAAGAGGGTGTACCTTAGGTACTTTCGGCAGGTGTTGACCTCCTCCTCCTTTGTAGTTTCTTGGACTGTTGGTCTCCTCCCAAAGATGACCTACAAATAATTTAGACAACAAATCTACAAGATATTCTATCTCTACTTATCAGTGTTAGGGTTCAAATACAAATGTGAATGCATTAATCAAAGAAGCATAGAAACACAATGTTTGGGACATAAAAAAAATTATTTTATTCAAATGTGAAGATTAAAAAAGTTACAACCTTCTTTTCGGCAGATGCTACACGAACTTGTCTGGGATGCTCTTACTGCTGCTCCAAGTGCATCATTCTCATAATACCTCTCACAATTAATTGATCTCCTTGGGAAGTAGGGAAAGGATTATATAGCGAGAGGGATGGAAGGGGAATGTTGAGGCCAAATCTCAGGAAGGGATGCAAATCTTGGGCTAAAAGGGGAAGGGATTTTGGCATAGTTTCTCTATTCTAATGCTTGATGTTGGAATGGTACCCCAACACCTCCTTTTATATGAAAAAGGGATATTTATTCGGTTTTGGGAAGGGCTACAATGGGTGAATTGGTTGGAAAACCCTCGATATCCCGTAAAATCCACCGAATTCCTTGCAACTTTTGGAGGTAAAAGCGGGTTGTTTAGTATGCAGCTAGCATATGTATGTGAGCAGCAATGCAACAGGGTGTGTACATGTTCCAAAAAATGGTTTTTTAAAGAGAGATCCTCAACAGTAATTTGGAAAATTGTGCAAGTAGAAAGGTCAATTCCATGTATGAATAGGTAGGGAATTTTAGGGCTATAACAAATGCCCCCTAATGTGTTAGGTCGGAAGAGCAACTGATGGATGAAATACATTACAATATCTTTACCAGTGGGAAGGAACAGAGTCGAGTGAGCCCAGGACCAATGTTTGGGAGGTCACTATCTGCAAAACAATAATAATCTCTATGAGGTGGGCATACCCATGCTTGGGATGAAATAATCATGGTTTGCAATAAAGTACATTGCAGCTCCATGTCATAGAAATGTCTATATAAAGTATAGCTATGAGAAATACACAATGGATCTACATCAAAAATAAATCGATGATATTCAAGTACAATATGATATGAATCTTTAAGTAGCATTAATGCCTGTGGTTGGAGATGAGTAATTCATAGATCTAGCAACAACTCAGTTAGGATTATGATAGGAATGTAAGACTCAATACTCTGAGATATTCGACATACCGTCAGGGAAAGACTAAAGGATCTTCTTCATCAGGCACGAAACTTCATCAATTTTGAATATGGACTTGAATGGACTCTCGGGATGACCGACTCATGAAAGTCAAGAGAAAAACTGCAGAATGGCTAACTCAGGTTGGATAAAACTTCCCTTGGACAAAATCACTAAATATGATTAGACTTAGGCAGTGTAATATTGACATAAGTCTGTGATACAATAGGCACCACAAACGCTACATTTGTTTGGAAGAGTAACCAAATGGAGGAGGACATATGTCTATGTAGAGAGAACAACTTCCTAAGGTCATACTAAATCCCAATGGTTGGAGGATAAACAAAAGGATGTTCTTTGTCCAAGGGCGATTATATTGCTGCCAAAAAAAGAATTAAGATATATCGTCTCTTCTTTTTGGAATATTTGATTTCTTTTGTCTTTTTCAAATTTTTAATGAGCTTGAAAAATAATAAAATAATGCTACGTTACAGAGAAGGAAACAAGTGTCGAAAGCAAGCAAACCAGTTTCAAGCGCATGGAACATACTGATTCTTAGGGAAAAGAGACATGTGCAGGATAAGGACACTCGTGAAAAATTCATCCACAGGTCAAGGTGTCAGACCACAAAGGCAAAAAGCACTGCAAGGCTTGCATATAAGAAATGCTTTAAAGTTTCAGTTGAGAGCAACATGGATCTAGAATTAGGCCAAAGATGTAATGATGAGACCCGTAATGCGATTAAGCATGACACAACAAGACTCCTTCCATGTGAACTTTTATGAACCCATAGAAGGTAAGATCGATGGTTTTTTCATGTTTAAAGAGTATGAAAAAACGTTAAAGAAGACTCCATGGAGTTCTTTTTTCGCAATTAGTCTAGTCGGTTCGAAAAAGGGTTAAACTTATACAAAAAATATGTCTCTTCAATACCATTTTAACGAGTGTGCTTAAGACAAGATCACTCAACAATCTTTTCAATTTTAAGGAGTCTAAAACTAGATTAACTATGGACTCACATCCTTTTTCTAGGTTTAGTATCCTTATCTTAAAAAAGTATAAAATATAACTGAGGAGAACTCTCTCGGTGAGACCAGTCTCCTGAGGCATACCTTTTTTCAGAATAATCTATTGGCTGGAAAAAGGGTTAAACTCATGCCGAATAGATGTTCTTTCTGGACCAATTAATGAGTGTGAAAGGAACAAGGTCACTTGACAATATTTTCATATTTAGGGATTCTGAAAAGAGCTTAACTATGGACTCCGAGGGGGTTCCTTTTTTGTAAGTAATCTCTAAGGCCTGAAAACGAGATAAAATAAAACCAAGGAGAATGTTCCTTTTTCAAAAATTTAGTCCCTTAGGCCACAAAAAGGGTTAAAATTACACTTGAGAATACTCCTCTAGTGAACCGAAGTTCCTAGAGCATACCTTTATTCGTAAAATTATCCATCCAGACTGAAAAAGGAGTAAACTACCACTGGACAGATGTGCCTTAAAATTTGAGTTTGGTGAGCGTGAAGGGAAACAAGATCACTCGACAATCTTTTCAATTTTAGAGAGTCTTAAAAGGGCTTAAAGAAGACTCCACGAGGGCTACTTTTCTCAGGTAATCTAGGTGAGATCAAAAAAAAAAATACAATTTCGTCGGATGTCGCTTTCAAAATTTAAGCGAGCTTGAAAGATAACAAACCATTCTCATTAGGGAGTCCCGTGGGCAAGGCCAGAAAAAGGTGAAGAAGAAAAATGAGGCTTCGGGACTAAACATGACTCCTGTGACTATGAATTACTTCGGCATGGACACCAAATGGAAAACAAGGTTCTAACTAGGATACCCATAGAAGGAAGGCTCTACCATGTAAAATATGACACACTTATCAACAAGGAAGGACAGTTTCACAATTCAGTGGGGTCGATCCTAAGGCCAAAAGAACCAGGAAATAGATAATACAAAAATGAAAGTAGGGAAAAACCTAACCTATATGCAAGTTTCAAGGTCAATACCTGTCAGAATGGATTGATACAATGAAAAATATTCAAAGAAAAATGTCTCCAAGATCCTGGACTATACAATATGGTACAAGGCCCTGCACAACCTTACGACTCATGCATAGTAATGGTTCAAGTAGAGCCCACTGCTAGGCTTTGACCAAGAGTCTCTTCAGTAGTCAACTTGGAAAGTCTCCCAAAAGGTAAGAAAACACAAACCACAGTGTAAGTCCTCCCACAATATATAAATTGTATTCATGGCTTCAAGGATATCCTCATCCAAAGGGAATTTAAAATTCGAGAAATAACATGAGTGAGGAGGGTTGATAGTCCCAAAGGGAGAAGAAAAGTGACCATATTCTATATGACAATGGAGGTTTTGGCCAGAGTGGAAGGTCTATCAGTAATGAATCACAAACACAAGGGCTTGAGGATCTACAAATAGAGAGATCATACTCAAAAGGAAATTCGAGATCACTTGGACTAAGAGGGGGAAGCAAGGGCTCCCATGCCCCCATTGGATAAACCATTGGATCAATTTCTGAGACCATGTATTGAGAATGAAAACATGATTTTATAGGTTCCTTAGAAGAAACTGAACATTGAGGATAAAACACCACATAATTTATCTATGGCAAGGTAGAGTCTACACGAACACTAGGAACACATAAAGGGGTAGCTTGAACTAACACCGAATGAACATGGTGATTATCAGATGTCATCTGGTTGATAGTGACAATGATTCCATTGTGAGGGAAATCCATCACTTGAAAGAGCGTAGACACCACAACATGCATAGAATATACATAATCTTTCTCGAGAAGCATATTGAAATCTAACGACCTTGCACCACTATAACATAGATAAGGACAGTCTTCCCACCTAAAGAGATGGCATTCACATTGAAAATATCAACTCTACTACATAATCATGATTGATATAGGGATACTAAGGCTACATACAGTTCAAACATCTTGATATTATGGTGACTGGAATGACATTGACAGATGTGAAGAACATGATGACATATCTATGTTGACAGAGCCTTTGATGAGGTAGTATGAGGGCATAGAAGATGGTTGGCATTGATAGATAAGCAATGTGAATTAAGAATTGTAATGAGAAGATCATGCCTTAGGATCTTCAAACTTACTTGCTATATACTAGGGATTTTTCTCAAGTTGATGTTGTACATGTTTCTAAAGAAAATCCCGATCATGTTGATTTTGTACAATTTTCTCAAGAAAATACTGACCATGTTGATGTTGTACAAGTTTCTCAAGAAACCAATGGATTAAAAAATGCACAACAATAGGTTAAAATAGATATTGGTTCTGGGAAATATGAGGAACAATTAGCCTTGTGTAAAAGAAAAAGGGTCATACCTTCTTATGTGAATTCCAATAGATTGAAAAGCTTACAAGTGATTGGACACACACCCAGTAAATCTGATCTTCAGCTTATAAAATATAATACATGGGATCCATTGTATACAAACATTGTTTGTAGGTTATGCAAGGAGGATCCTTATAAAAATATTGTTCATCCAACTATAAAATGGAAATCAGATATAAGAAAACCAACAGGGGAAGGTTCTAATTCTATTCTTAACAACATAGTGCCCCCATTGACCCAGTTTCATCTTATGTTGCTTTTAGTGATTCAAAAAATGAAGAGACACTAATCATCGGGTCTCTTCATGAAAAAATTCAATATTCACTCTACCATAAGTAAAATGATTTGGGTATTATAGCCAAACTCCTTGTGTAACAACTGATATCTAATTTAGAGCTTCAACTTGGCTTCAAGTGACCAACTATGATCGTGATTGTTGGTGTTAATGGAGGATGAAAGATGACATATTTAGGAAATTGCTTACAAATTTAAAAATGAGGGAATAAAGGTCCTAATGGCATCAAGTGATACATTTTGAGAAGCATCCAGTGATCAACTAGAAGTATGGGCAAAAAGGACCAATTAGGAGATTGTCATAAGTGAAGGAGAAAAAGTTAAGCCAACCTCAGTTTTGTCTCAGGCTGTACGCAGAGCAAAGGAGGACAAATTTGATGTGGTACTCTGTGATGCCTATGGCCATCTTCACACTGATTATGCTCTCATGAAAGAGTTGATTGCATGCAAGAATGCTATTACAAAAGTGTTTCCAAGTGCACCTGATGTTGTATATGTTACAAGATTTATCATGTTTTTGAAGGATCCCAAGGAAATCCGTTGTATCAAGAAACAAGTTTAGGGAGAGAGAGAAAGCTAAGAAATCTAACACAATTCGATCCAAAAATAAATTGGACATGTGAATGAGAGAAAGAAGTGTTGAAACAATGCCCTAGCTATGGGAAGGAGGAATTATTTCATAGGGAAGAGAGGCCAGGGGAGTTTAAAAATGAAGACACGAAGACTCAGAAACTGTCTGATCATGTGATCGACGGTGTTGATTAACCCAGTCGTTGGGATTTTCCCACATGCTTAGTGTGAAAAAAAATGAGTGGTTTATAAGCATATCTCTCTCCATACCATATCGACACGTAGTGCAAGGGTATGGTGGAGGCTTTGGGTGCTTAGACTTCACATGAAGATCACCAGCCTAGATCCTTGGATGACTTGTCAAGGCCCCTACCTTTTGGTCAAAGTGAATAAGACCATTGAATAAGTATTTTTTATATAACTGTGTGGCATGTCGGTCATATGGTTGACTGTGGGCTTAATGTCCGTTTTGGTGGGTGGAAACGAACAATGAAACCACCAAACTAGTTGAATAAATTTGGCATAATTCCAAGTCTGGAGGATTGCCAAATCGTCAGAAGATTTATCGGAACTATAAGTTTGGAGAATCACCATGTTTAGTGAAACCATGGACATGCAGAATAGGACCCACTAACTGGAAAGGAAGTTAAAACTGAATTGAATGAATATGAAGAACCATCTTTAAATGAAGACGACGATGATGAATTTGGTTATATTGAACAGGAAGGAGATGAACTAAATACAAATCATTTAGTTCTTGCTCAGTTTGAGAAGGTTACAAGAACCAAAAGAAGATTGAAATGTACACTGAAGGATGACATAATGCATTTGAACAACAAAGACATTCTTTTTTCCAAGGCAACTGGTGAGTTCGAGTTCTAAGGTTTCTCCAAGCATGGAAGTGTAGGAAGTGTGCATAGTGCACATGAATATGTTATTGTGGGTTAATAAACATGCTTTTTATATGTGTCAATTGGGTTTACAATTCTTTTATAAATCCTACAGTAACACAAAAAACAGTAAGTTGCACGAAAACAAAAAAGGGACACAGTTAGAATGAATCTCAGTTAAATAATTTATGCATTAAAAGATGGAACTAAATCGAAGAATAATGATAATTGTGTTATGTTGATTAAAAATTGCTAATAAATGTGTTATCAATAATCAATGGTCATTTAGATGAAGAGGTGTGATGTTTGTGAAGGTTTTTTTTGAATATTTTAAAGACTTATAAATATAATTGAGATGTGAATGAGATGTGTGACTGTTGCAGAGACATTGAAGATAAAAATATAGAAAGATACAGGGAAGAAATTGTGATGTCCAGTGTTTGATATAGAAGACCTTTATTGGACTATATAAGATACATCGAAGATCATAAGACATAAGGAGAGAGAGGAGAAGTCAAGACAAGAAACAAAAGTTTTCCAGATTCGTAAATTAAGGTTTGTTGGGAGGTGCAAGGGAGTAGGTGCTTCCTTGTCAGATGTAGATGACTAAATAGGGGGTTGTAATATCCTACCAGTTGGTGTTGGTGAATAGGGGTGTGGGTGCATGTCAATTAGTGGGTGTTGATCTAAGAGGAAGAACATATTCCTTATATGTAACATGTAAAACATAATTTTGCAGTTAATAGAAAAGTGTTTGTGGTTTTCCCAATTGGGTTACACGACAAAATACTGTGTTAAATTTTTGTTTACATTAGCAAAAGAAAAAATTGATCATATTATTATGTCATTGATTCACCCCCCCCTCTTAGTGAAAGGATTTGATCCTTCATCACGATGTTGGATTTCATCACCAACTAGTGGTTTCATTATGGGAAGGTTTGTTTGATTGTTTTCTTCTCATATTTGTAGCGTGTGTTGTTTGTTTTACTTAGTGGACCTTAGGTCGAGTCAGCTTCAATGGAATCAACTCCTGGGAGTAGCAACGGGGGAACGCCTTTTCTCGGGTAACCTTTCTCCTTTCCTTCTTTTGGAAACGTTGGTCCTCCCTGCATTTCCACATTAAGTTTTCTGGGACTCACTATTGGACTATCGGTTTGGTTTTTCCCCACTCTAGTGATCTTGAATATTCCCAATGCCTAGAATTCACCCAGTGATTCAGATGTAAGAACACCACCCACACATCAAACTCATGTTGACCTTTTTCCTTCTTCACCTGTCAGGTCTCCTTCATTTTCTCCTTCTTCTCCTAGTGAAATCTCTACAGCAACTAGCCAAGTTGATAAACAGAAGAAGAAACAGCAAGAGAAGAAAAAGAAGAACTAGAAAGGGACCAAGCCTCCAACCACATCAGATCATGTTAGATCCAAGAAACCAACTATGGTTAATTGTACTGGGAGTGTTGATAAAGTCGACAATATTAAAAAAAGGAATCCTAAACCCAAATTCCCTTGCGGTATTTGTAAGGCTGACCACTTTCAGAGGGATTTCCCTGGTCTCCCCAAGGTCTTAGAAATTTGTTCTTCCACGTCATCATCCCTTGTAGGAAATGTTGGTGACACCCAATTATCTAGTGACATTAAGGTTGGTAAGAAGAAGAGAACTATAAAATTTCCTTGCTTGTTATGTGAAAGTGATCATTACTCTCACCTTTTCCCTCATATGGACGAGGCTTCTTATATTTTGGAAAATATTCAACTTCCAACTGGTTATCGTAATATTTATCCCAAACCATCATTGGTTGATGGACTGTTCAATCTAGTTCTATGCCCGATCAGTCTGGTTGATTGGGTGGTCAATCTAGTTTCATCCTCGGTTGAACCAAAAACCCAAGTGACTAATCTAGTTCCATCATCGATCAACCCCACTCTTCATATAAAAAGTGAAACCCAAGTGACTGATCCAGCTCCATCATCGGTTAGTCCCACTCTTCAGATGAAGAGTACCAAAGTGGTTGATCTGGTTCTGTCATCGATAGATCCCACTCCTCCCTTGAGGAGTGCCAAAGTGGTTGATTCGGTTCCGTCATCGGTTGATCCCACTCCTCCCTTGAAGAGGGCCAAAGTGGTCGATCTAGTTTATCCATCGGTCGATCCCACTCTTCATATGAAGACTACCAAAGTGGTCGATCTGGTTTCATCATTGGTTGATACCAATCCTCTCTTGAGGAGTGAAAAAGTGGACGATCCTGTTACACCATCGTTCGATCCCACTCCTCCTCTGAAGAGTTCCAAAGTGGTTGATCTCGTTCTGCATTTGGTCGATCCCACTCCTCCCTTGAAAAGTGAAACCAAAGTGGTTGAATTGATTCCACCACACATTGATCCAACTCCTCATTCAAAGAGTGAGGATGTCGCTCAGGTCTACCTCATTAATACCAATTCACCCAAACAAGGGGGCACTCTGCCCTTCCCGATGGCACCCCCTTCAAGAAATCAGGTGATTTATATTGATTGGAATCATTTGACAGAACCTCCTCTTCCCTCTTAAATTCCTTTCCAAATCACTGTACAAGTTTGTGATAGGAATATTCCTAACACAGTAATAGATGAAGGTTCTTCTGTTAGCATCTTATCCATGAATTCTTGGAAAGTTTTTTGTTCCCTACACCTTTTTCTCGTGACTCTGAATCTATTGAACTTTGACAGATGATTTAGTCAACCTTTAGGGATCCTTAATCAGTTTTTGGTTACTTTGGGAGGAAAAATGGTCTATGTCGATGTGATGCTAGTTCATGACCCCTCGGACTTTAACCTACTCCTTAGGTGAGACTATCTCTACATTATGAGAGATTTTGTGTCTACTCTCTTTCAAGTGATGTGTTTCCCTCACAACAAAAAGATAGTAATGATCGACCAACTTTCATTCATTGATCATCATCTGATGGTCAACCATCCACCTTCCCTAAATGGTCCTTACATGCCAATGATGTTCGCCCCACTGCAGGTCAATTATGTAGCGACATTCCCCATGCGTTCAACCTTGCACAAGAAGGAATCTCTCCCTTCTCCTGACTTAGATCCCATAGACGTTGAGTCGAGTCTTTAACTAGATCTCATATATTTTGAGTCGAGTATTTTGTTAGATGTCATAGAAGAACCTTCATTTCATCTAGGCACATTGAAAGTTTCTCCCTTGTGTGAGGAAGATCCCTCAAGTATGGTGCAACACTAGAACAATATAGCACACCAAATAACTGGCACAACTAGAAACTGGCAACTGCAAATGCAACTAGATAATGTGCACTAGAATAGGAGAGTTGATGAGATGTATAATAATGAAATGAACTTGCCTTTATTTATACTAGTCAAGTCACCTTATTTTACTGGTATGGACGGCTTGTCATTTTTGTCCTTTAACTTTATTTAATTTATTTTGTTTCTTTTACAAGTGTTTCTTCAATGCTTCAATGGAGGAAACTTGATCTTCTTGTATTTTATTTTCTTCTTGTTATTTTTGGATTCTTCTTCAATTGTTTCTTTGTATTTTATTATGGAGAATGACTGCCTGAAGTTGAAAAAATTCAACACTCCCTCTGAACGAGGGAGACATTCTCCATACTTGGATTTCTTTTGTCATAGAAAAGTTTCTTCATTATCCATGTTGATGATCCATATCCACACAAGTGTGTTTATCACCTCAAGTCTCAAAGACTACCATACCTGGACCATTCATGTCCACAAATACACCCTTGTGAGTGAATGTCACCACAGGTAAACCCCTGTGAGTAAATCTACCATTCTTGGTTGGTTAAACCACCAATCCTGGGAGAATGACCTCCGATGTTATATGGTACATGGAATCACCTCAAGAACCTAACATACACAAGTAATACCCATGTAAGTAAAGACTATTACTGGGACCATTTACCACACATACACCCTTGTGATAAAGGTATCTTATTTCCATTAGTCTGCAGCCAAATATAGGAGAAGTTCCACTTGATGCTTAACAGGGCCACTCACCACCACAAGTACACCCTTGTGATTGAGTGTCACTTACATGTAAACCAAAAATCCTGGGAGAATGATGCCCGATACAACCACACACTGGAGCAATAAAATCACTTTGAGTCTTCTATCCTAAAGACTATGCCTAGGCCACTCACCTCCACAAGTACACCCTTGTGAGTGAGTGTCACTTATTGGTAAACCCTTGTAAGTGAATCTGTCATTCTCCACTGGTTAAACCACCAATACTGGGAGAATGAAGCCCAATGATTCCTCCTAGAGAAAAAACATCACTTAGAGTCTTATGTCCTTTAAAGAATACACCTGGGCCACAGGTACACCCCTGTGAATATTTTCCTGATGTTGCAAATCATCAACACACCCTCTCAGTCAGGGATACATTATTCTCTTCTCTATATACTTGAGCTTCACTGCTCCCTTCTATATAATTTCTTGGATGATCTGCAATCTACTCATCTTTGGATATGTACAGGATATTCACTGCCTTCTGCATCATGTCTCAGATGAAATCCTGCAAGAGGCTTCTGAAGCCACACTGCTTTATGAATTGTGATATACATTGTTTCCACTATATCGAGTGCTATAGAAACCCGCTTTCATGAAATTGTAACTGATCCCAAGATGAAGCAGCACCCAAAGGTGCTCAATCTGTCTAATACACTTCTTGTTCAATCACAATTTGTATATCCCTACAGCCTCACTTCACAACCTGAGATATATCTAAGGCCATATCCAATTGTACCATGTGGGTACCTTAACACATGCTTTGTTGCAAACCAATGGTAGTATCTCGGCTCTACCATAAACTGGCTCAGGGTGCTTACTAGAAATCAAATATTTTTCCTGGTGTTAACCAGATACATCAAGGATCCAATCAACTACCTTCACATTGTGGGATCCACCAAATATGAATCTGAACTAGAATCACTCAACTTCTTCATATTTTTCATCACAAGTGTATTCATGGACTTGTAGTCCATCATATTGAACCTCATCAGTATCCCCTATCTGAGGAATATCTCATCTGATCTATGTCACACCTCTAATACAAATGATGTAGGAGCATCGCCAACATCAAGCGAGCGTGGGGCATACACCAATGCATTTTGGGCACATGATAAATTGTTTGAAATGTTTTGAAGTTGGATGCACCAAACTTAAATGAAACAATTAAGAAAGAGTGTACTATAGATTGTAATTAGACCTTGAGCATCCCGCTCTCATCTTAAGGACTAAGAAGGCATTTATGTTAGTTAATGTAGGTAGGTAGATTTGAATTCTTAGATTAGACAGTTTTAGGAGCCGGAGGGAAAATGGATATAGACGACCCTCATTGTATCATTTTAACAATTAGCAGCATGAGAAGAGAGAGCATAGGAGAGCAGAAGCAGAAAACTGTGTAGAAGAACCCATGTACAAAAGTTCTGAGATTAATATATGAAGTTTGATTCAGAATCATGGTGTTCAAATACTTTCTATGTATGCATGATTGAATGTTATTCTCATGGTTGTTTACTCCCTGTTATGAATTTGCTTTGATGCACGAATGTATGATTTCATGTTGAATGTATGAAATCTGAAGAGAGGGCGAGTACATAATGAGTTTCAATTGTTTCTCTGTCTGAGCAAGAGTTTTTCTACAAGGAGTGCAGTGAAATTGTCCACAAGGTGTGCGTTGATAGAAGTCAGAGTTCGTCTCTGCAAGCTCAGGAGTCGTGCAAGGTGTGCACAGGACAAGAAGAGTCTCAGAGCTCGTAACCTGAGGAAGTTGTTGAAAAGACTGTTGTCGCAGAGAGTGCGCAGAGTCAAAGAATTCAGATACTCGGAAGTATTTGATGAATTGTCGCAAGGAGTGCGTGCAGGGGTCTTTTTAAAGACTCTAGGCTGTGGTAAAAGCTCAGAAGAGATAGTGCCTTGAATTGTCGGAAGAAGGCACATCAAAGTTGGTTCGTTGGTGGATAAGTTTTGTGAAGGAACACTGTGTTCATTTCACAGAAATCGTCAAGGAGGAATTTGACGGTCGAAATTCTCTGAGGGGAAGTCCTGAAAGTCGTCGGATCGTGTAGAGGAGAAAGGGAGTTAAGGTTTAAAACCTTTGTTGACTATTTCAGGGTTTCATGAGTTGGAGAACCAAAAGACTTGTAGTGAGACTCGTGAGATCGCGAAAGGCAAAGTCCAAAAATAACGAGAAAATTTGAGCCGTCCGATTGGAAGGACACGTGTCGCGAGATCACCCATATCGGGGATTTAGGCATCGAAGGTCAGAAAGGGAAATCATTCAACTTCATGAGTGGTGAAACTGCAAAGAGAATCAGGATTGTCCATCTGAGAGTGGATAAGTGGAACACTTGTCGACACGAAGGTCGAATCTTTGTTCACCATTTCAGGGTTTCGTGAGTCAGAGATCCGAGAGCACAACATTCAGATTCGCGAAGTCGCGAAGTCCAAAATTCTGAAAAGGCGGGAAGTTCCTCGCGGGACCCACATAGATGATGTGTCAAAATTTCACCATTTCATCATATCGGAGGGCAAGAGGTCGAGACTCTTGTCCCAGAATTTCTAAAGTCGCGAAACCACGAGAGAATTGCAGTCGTCCATTAGGAGGACGACAGGTGGTAGAGATCTAGGGATCTCTCGAACTCGGAGGTTCACTGGGTGAGAGCCCAAATATAGAGTGCTCTAAGTCATGAGAGATTAAATCGCAAGGAGCAAGGATAGCCATCGGATCCAGGTCATGGGAGGACCGTTGGATCAGGAACCCCATCGCATTTCACGTCTCAAGGGTTCAGAGGTTGAGAGGAGCTACTTTTGATTGAAAAAGTTGCGAAGTGCCGAGAGCTGAGGCATGGAGGGGCCACGCGGAAGAACTGCACAATGGGCCTAGGAATTAAAGCAGTGGACACACGTCACCTATAGGGAGGAGTCAACACCCCATTGACCTCTCGTGTCTCAGGGACTCGGGAGATAAAGGAACGAAATTTTGAGCCTTCGACTCGTGAAGTCGCAAGTAGTGAGAACGAGAGGAGAAAAGTCAATATCGCCTCTTGTGGGTTCGAGAAAAGAAAGGTGCCAAGGATCGACATTTGAAATCACGAGATCGCGAGACTGTGAAAAGGACCCATGGATCTATTGAATTGAGATTCTAGTGAGAATCAAAAGAGATGATCCGGCTCAAGGGCATATAGAACGATCCTGTGAGAAAATCTCGGTTTGAGGGCTGATAGGTCTGCACCAGTTTTGGTATCAGAGATTGACTTTGTTTGTATATTTCAGACAGGGAAAGTGAGAAAGGAAGATTCACCATGCCACCGAGAAGGAGAGATAGGCAAACACCTGATCCACCAGAGGAGAGGGAAATTCCAAGAGGAAGGGGTAGGCAGGTGCCAAATCTAGCCATGAAAAGAGAGATATGTGACATACGTGCCAGACTTGAGGACATGGAGACGACACAGAGGCGCACAGCTGGTGTTGGAGATGTCAATGATTTCGAAAGTGAAGATGAGGCTGGACATGAAAGAGAAGAAGTCACAGTAGAAGATGCAGGAAATGAACGCTTGATTAGGGTTGTTGCAAGAATGGGTGCTAAGACATAAATGGATATTCCAGTATATGAAGGAAACCTGGATGCCGAAGAGATTCTAGACTGGATTAGAGCTTTGGATACATATTTTGACTATGAAGATGTCGAGGAAAAAAAAAAGGTCAAGCATGTTGTCACAAGATTGAAAGGACATGCAACATTGTGGTGGGATGAGCTACAAGCTGACAGACGCTACAAAGGAAAGCATAAAATCAAGAGTTGGGATAGGATGATCGTGAAGATGAAGGAAAAATTCATTCTCAGGGACTACCAAATTACTCTATTTCAGAGAATGCAGAATTTGAGACAGAAGTTGATGACAGTAAAGGAGTACACTGAAGAATTCTACAGACTGGACATCAGGGAAAGTCATCGCGAAAGTGATGATGAAAAATTTGCTAGGTACATGAATGTTCTGAGATATGATGTTTAGGATGAGATGAGCATGATGACCATCTGAATGGTGGAAGATGCTTATCAAATGTCTCTAAAAGCTTAAGAGAAGCTGAGCCAAAAATAAGGTCAAAGAGGCCGAGGCAGAAGTCATCCCAGAGGCAAATCAGTTGCCCAGGATAGAAATCAGAAACCAAAAGAAGAGTGGAAGAAACCTCAGACTCAAACTGAGAGAGGTGGAAGCTCACAAAGAGGACAACATACCGAAAAAAAAGGTTAGTATGTTGATGGAAACATTTTTCCTCATACCAGAGGTAGAGGAAGAGGAAGAGGTGGAGTGGTGAAATGATTCACATGTGGAAACAATGGACACAAGTCTTATGAATGTCCAGATAAGAAGAAAGAAGGTTGTGAAACTCACATCGCTGAAGAACAGAGGTGGAATGTTGAGGTAGAGGATGTTGAAGGTGGAAGATCTCTAGTGATGAGAAAAGTTCTCTTAACGCCAGAGAAGGAAGTGGAGAATCCAGTGCAAAGAAACAGTCTTTTTCGGACAACTTGCAAAACCAAGGACAGGGTATGCAAAGTCATTGTGGACAGTGGTAGCACAAATAATCTCATTTCTACAGAGATGGTAGAAAATTTGGAGCTGGAGACTATTGAACATCCGAGCCCATACAGAGTTTCATGGCTACAAAAAGGACATCAGGTAAATGTCACTAAACAATGTTTAGTTGAATTTAAAATAGGAGGGTATAAAGATGAAATACTCTGTGAAGTTATTCCCATGGATGTTTGTCATCTATTGCTGGGTAGACCATGGAAATATGACAGAAATGTGATTCATGATGGGAGGAAGAACACATACACCCTAGAGAAGAATGGGAGAACTCACATGTTGTTGCCAATTAAGGACAAAGAGGTGAAACCTGAAGTAAGCAACACTGTACTTCTCATGAGTGGGAAGGAACTTCTTATAAAGGTTAAGAAGAAGGAGGAACCACAATTCATTGTGGTCAGGAAGCCTAAAATTGTTTTAACTAGTACAAGGGTAGATGATTTACCAGAAGAGGTTCAGAAATTGTTGGAAGAGTTTGTTGACATAGTAGTGGACGAACTACCTTGTTCGTTGCCACCGATCAAAAGTGTGAGTCATCATATTGATCTCATACCTGGATCTAGTTTACCACACAAAGCAACGTATATATTGACGTCACAGGAGAGTGAAGAAGTCAAAAGACAGGTCCAGGACTTAATGGACAAAGGGTTGGTTAGAGAAAGCTTGAGTCCGTGTGTTGTTTCGACAGTACTTAGTCCGAAGAAAGACGGAGGCTAGAGGATGTGTACTGACTCGAGGGAAATCAACAAGATAACCATAAAGTACACATTTCCATTGCCAAGGATGGATGATTTGATGGATTTCTTGAGTGGGGCCAAATTTTTTTCAAAGATTGATTTGAAGAGTGGATATCACCAGATTCGTATGAGGGAAAGTGATGAATGGAAGACAACCTTCAAGACTAACGAAGGGTTGTATGAATGGCTTGTTATGCCATTTGTCTTAACAAATGCACCAATTACCTTCATGAGGTTGATGAACGAATTCCTGAAGGAGTTCATCGGAAAATTTGTCATTGTGTATCTAGATGACATACTGATTTTCAGTAAAATAGAAAAAGATCATCTGAAACATTTAGCTACAGTGATGAAGAGGATACAGCAAGAGAAGCTACGGGTAAACATGAAGAAATCCTCATTCATGAAGACAGAGCTCATTTATTTGGTGTTTGTTATCTTAGCAGATAAATTGAGGATGGATCCAGATAAGGTGGAGGTAATTAAGAATTGGCCATCACCGAAGAATATCTTTGAAGTTTGAAGTCTTCACGGATTGGCTAGTTTCTACTGGAAGTTCATCAGGAATTTCAGTGGAATTAGTGCACCGATGATGGACACAGTGAAGAAGAGAAACAAGTCTTTTCACTGGAAAGAAGAGGCTAAGAAGAGATTCAATTTGTTGAAGAGGAAAATCACGGAACAACCAATTTTGGTGTTGCCGTATTTTAAAAAGGCATTTCAGGTAAAATGTGATGCAAGTGGATTTGCAATAGGGACAGTCTTGAGCCAAGAAGACAGGCCAATAGCATACTTCAGTGAGAAGATGAATGAAGAAAAAGTTAAATACTCCACGTATGACAAGGAGTTCTATGCTATTATTTAGGCATTGAAGAAGTGGAGACACTATTTAATCCCTAAGAAGTTTGTCTTATACAATGACAATCATGCTTTGCAGTTTGTCACTCAACAAGAGAATTTGAATCAAAGACATGTTAAATGGGTGGAATACATGTAGAACTTTACTTTTGTAACCAAGCATATTTCTAGAACTGTTAACAAAGTTGTTGATGCTTTGAGCAGGAAATGTTTGTTGTTGCAGGAGTTCAGAGTTAAAACACTGGGTTTTGATGATCTCAGGGACATGTACAGAGATGATCCAGATTTTAAAGAAGTGTATGAAGCCACTGAGAATCCAATTCTCAGGGAAAAAAGCCAATGGACAGAATACATGATCCAGGAAGGATTAGTTTTTAAGGGTAATCAACTTTGTATTCCAAAATGCTCCATGAGGGAGAATTTGTTGAAGGAGAAACATAGTGGAGGATTGGTTGGACATTTCGGTCATGACAAGACATTCTCAAAGATAAATGAGTCATATTATTGGCTATGAATGAGAGCAGACGTCAAAATATTCGTGGAAAGATGCAGAATTTGTCAGCATTCAAAAGGAAAGAGGCAGAATGCGGGCTTTTATCAACCGTTACCCATACCTGACAGGCCGTGGGATGTAATAAGCATGGAATTCATATTGGGGCTGCCAAGAACACAAAGAGGCTTTGACTCAATCTTTGTGGTGGTGGATAGATTTTCTAAGATGGCACATTTCATACCGTGTCAAAAAACCAGTGACGCAACTCACATTGCGAATTTGTTTTTCAAAGAGGTCATTCGTCTTCATGGCTTACCAAGGAGCATAGTTTCAGATCGATACACCAAGTTTGTGGGACACTTTTGGAGAACATTATGGAAAAAGCTGGGACCAAACTTGTCATTCAGTTCAGCTTATCATCCTCAGACGGATGGACAGACATAAGTTGTGAACAAAAGTTTGGGAGACTTGCTGAGGAGCTTGGTGATAGAACACCACAGTCAGTGGGACAATATTCTGCCATAGGCAGAATTTTATTATAATGATTCAACCAATAGAAGCATAGGGTAGAGTCCATTCCAGATTGTTTATGGGATGCAAACAAGAGGAGTTTCTGAATTGAGAGATTCAGAACATAATGCAACTAGGGGTGCTAGTGTAGAGGATTTCGCAGAAGCAATGAAGGAACTTCACAGCCAGGTGAAGGAGCGACTGCAGAAATCGAGCCAAGAGTATAAGTGCAGAGTCGATCAACACAGGAGACAACTTCAATTTGAGGTTGGTGATTTGATTCTGTCACATCTAAGAAAGGAAAGGTTCCCGAAGGGGACATATAACAAATTGAAGATGAATAAGATCGGACCATGTAAGGTCTTGAAGAAATTTGGGGCCAATGCTTATGAGATTGAATTACCTGATGGGATCAAAATTTCTTTGATATTCAATGTCTCAGATTTGTACCCATACAAAGTTGGAGCAGACAGTGAACAACCAAAGGTTCAGTGGACTAAACAGATGCCAGTTGCAGAGAAGCCATAAATGGAAAGTATACTGGATAAAAGAGTTAGCAAGAGGACTAGGAGAAAGGAATACTTTGAATACCTGGTCAAGTGGAAGGGACATCCAGTTGAAGATGCCAGCTGGGAAAATGAAGCAGAGATCCAAAAGCATGGATAGACCATGTGAGAGCTCATGGATAGGATCCCATGAAAATTTTCAAGCGAGGGAGTATGATGCAAGAGCATCGCCAACATCAAGCGAGCGTGGGGCACACACCAACACATTTTGGGAACATGATAAATTGTTTGAAATGTTTTGAAGTTGGATGCACCAAACTTAAATGAAACAATTAAGAAAAAGCGTATTTTAGATTGTAATCAGACCTTGAGCATTCTTCTCTTGTCTGAAGGACTAAGAAGGCATTTATGTTAGTTAATGTAGGTAGGTAGCTTTTAATTCTTAGATTAGATAGTTTTAGGAGCCGGAGGGAAAACAGATATAGACACCCTCATTGTATCATTGTAACAATTAGTAGCATGAGAAGAGAGAGCATAGGAGAGAAGAAGCAGAAAACTGTGTAGAAGAATCCATGTACAGAAGTTCTGAGATTAATATATGAAATTTGATTTAGAATCATGGTGTTCAAATACTTTCTATGTATGCATGATTGAATGTTATGCTCATGATTGTTTACTCCCTGTTATGCATTTTCTTTGATGCGTGAATGTATGATTTCATGTTGAATGTCTGAAATCTGAAGAGAGGGTGAGTACATAATGAGTTTCAATTGTTTCTCTGTTTGAGCAAGAGTTTTCCTGCAAGGAGTGCAGTGAAATTGTCCACAAGGTGTGCATTGACAGAAGTCAGAGTTCATCTCTGCAAGCTCAGGAGAGATAACACTATTCTCATTCTCACAGAAGTGCAAGATAAGAATAGGAGCCGTGCAAGGTGTGTGTAGGCCGAGAAGAGTCTCAGAGTTCATAACTTGATGAAGTTGTTGAAAAGACTATTGTCGCAGAGAGTGCGCAGAGTCGAAGAATTCAGATACTCGGAAGTATTTGATGAATTGTCACAAGGAGTGCATTCAAGAGTCTTTTTGAAGACTCTAGGTTGTGGTAAAATCTCAAAAGAGATAGTGCCTTGAATCGCCAGAAGAAGGCGTAGCAAAGTTGGTTCACTAGTGGATAAGTTTTGCGAAGGAACACTGTGTTCATTTCATAGAAATCGTTAAGGAGGAATTCGACGGTCGGAATTATTTGAGGGGAATTCACGAAGTCCTGGAAGCCATCAGATCATGTAGAGGAGCAAGGGAGATAAGGTTTAAAACCTTTGTTGACTATTTTGGGGTTTCGTGAGTTGGAGAACCGAAAGTCTTGTAGCGAGACTCGCGAGATCGCGAAAGGCGAAGTCTTGAAATAGCGAGAAAATCTGATTCGTCTGATTTGAAGGACACATGTCGTGAGATCACCTGTATCGGGGAATCAACCATCATAGGTAAGAAAGGGAAATCATTCAACTTCGCGAGTGGCGAAGCTGCGAAGAGAATCAGGACCATCCATCTAAGAGTGGACAGGTGGAAAACTTGTCGACATGAAGGTCGAACCTTTGTTGACCATTTCAAGATTTTGTGAGTTGGAGATCCGAGAGCACAACATCTGGATTCGCGAAGTTGTTAAGTCCAAAATTCTAAAAAGGTGGGAAGTTCCTCATGGGACCCATGTATACAACATGTCAAAATTTCTCCATTTCAGCATATTGGAGGGTAAGAGGTCGAGACTCTTGTCTCGAAAATTTTGAAGTCACGAAACTGTGAGAGAATTGCAGTCGTCCGTTAGGAGGAGGACAGGTGGCAGAGATCTAGGGATCTCGCGAAATCGTAGATTCACCGGGTGAGAGCCCAAAGATAGAGTTCCCCAAGTCGCAAGAGGTGAAATTGCGAGGAGCGAGGATAGCCATCAGATCCAGGTCACAGGAGGACCGTTGGATCAGGAACCCCATCGCATTTTACGTCTCGGGGGTTCAAAGGTTGAGAGGAGTTACTTTCAATTGAAAAAGTCATGAAGTGCTGAGAGCCAAGGCATGGAGGGGACACAAGGAAGAACTGCACAGTGGGCCCGGGAATTAAACCAGCAGACACACATCACCTATAGGGAGGAGTCAACACCCCATTGACCTCTCACATCTCAGGGACTCGAGAGATAAAGGAACGAAAGTTTGATCCTTCGACTCGCGAAGTCACGAGTAGCGAGAATGAGAGGAGAAAAGTCAATATCACCTCTCGGGGATTCGGGAAAAGAAAGGTGCCAAGGATCGACGTTTGAACTCGTGAGATTGTGAGACTACAAAAAGGACCTATGGATCTATCGAATTGAGATTCCAATGAGAATCAAAAGAGTTGATCCGGCTCAAGGGCATATAGAACGATCCTATGAGCGGATTTTGGTTCGAGGGCCGATAGGTCTGCACCAACAAAGAAATAGTACATCTGGTCAAGATCCTCCACCTCAAACTCTGAGGCCAAATCCTTCTGTCATTGGAGTAAGTCTTGTTGTCTTGTTGTCTTGTTGGAGTAAGTAAGTCTTGTTGATTAATGCATTCACAATTTCGACAAAAAAGCTACAAGATATTCTATCTCTACTTATGAGTATTAGGGTTCAAATACAAATGCGAATGCATTAATCAAATAAGCATAGAAAGAGAACATTTGGGACATAAAAAAAAATATTTTATTCAAATGTGAAGATTAAAAAAGTTACAACATTCTTGTCGTCAGATGCTACACGAACCTGGTTTGGGCTCCTCTTATTATTGCTCCAAGTGCATCATTCTCATAACACCTCTCACAATTAATTGATATCCTTGGGAAGTAGGGAAGGGATTATATAGGGAGAGGGATGGAAGGGGAATGTTGAGGCCAAATATCAGGAAGGGATGCAAATCTTGGGCTAAAAGGGGAAGAGATTTTGGCATAGTTTATCTATTCTAATGCTTGATGTTGAAATGGGACCCCAATACCTCCTTTTATAATAAAAAATGATAGTTATTCAGTTTTGGGATGGGCTATAATGGGTGAATTGGTTAGGAAACCCTCGATATCCCATCAACTCCACCAAATTTCTTGCAACTTTTGGAGGTAAAAATAGTTTGTTTAGTATGCATCTAGCGTATGTATGCAGGCATTAATGCAACAGGGTGCGTACATGCTCCAAAAAATGGTTTTTTAAAGAGAGTTCCTCAACAATAATTTGGAAAATTGTGCAAGTAGAAAGGCCAATTCCATGTATGCAGAGGGAGGGAATTTTAGGGCTATAACAAATTCCCCCTAATGTGTGAGGTTAGAAGAGAAATTGATGGCCGAAATACATTACAATATCTTTACCAATGTGAAGGAATAGAGTCAAGTGATCCCGGGACCAGAGTTTGGGAGGTCTCTATCTGCAAAACAATAATAATCTCTATGAGGTGGGCATACCCATGCTCGGGATGAAATAATTATGTTTTCCAATCAAGTACACTGCAGATTCATGTCATAGAAATGTCTATATAAAGTGTAACTGTGAGAAATACACAATAGATCTACATCAAAAATAAATCGATGATATTCAAGTAGAATATAATATGCATCTTTAAGAAGAATCAATGTCTGTGGTTGGAGATGAGGACTTCATATCTCTAGAAACAACTCAGTTAGGAGTACAATAGGAATGTAAGACTCAGTACCCTAAGGTATTCGACATATCGTCGAGGAAAGATGGGAGGATCTTGATCATCAAGCATGAAACTTCATCGATTTTGAATATGGACTTGAATGGAATCTCAGGCTGACCGACTCATGAAAGTCAAGAGAAAAACTACAGAATGGCCGATTTAGGTTGGATAAAACTTCCCTTGGACAAAATCACAAAAGATGATCAGACTTTGACAACGTAATATTGACATAAGTCTGTGATACAAGAGGCGCCACAAACACTCCATTTGTTTGGAAGAGTAACCAAATGGAGAAGGACATAACTCTATGTTGTGAGAACAACTTCCTAAGGTCATACTAAATCCCAATGCTTGGAGAACAAACACAAGGATGTGATTTGTCCAAGGGTGATTATCTTGCTTCCGAAAAAATAATTAAGATATCTCGTCTCTTCTTTTTGGAATATTTGATTTCTTTTGTCTTTTTCAAATTTTTAACGAGCTTGAAAAATAATAAAATAATGCTACGTTACAAAGGAGGAAACAAGTGTCGCAAGCAAGAAAATTGGTTCCAAGCACATGGAACATATCTATGCTCAGGGAAAGGAGACATGTGTAGGATAAGGACACTCATGAAAAATTCCTCCATGGGTCAAGGTGTTAGACCGCAAAGAAAAACAGTGTTGCAAGGCTTGCATATAAGGAATGCATTAAAGGTTCAGTTGAGAGAAACATGGAGATGAAATCAAGCCAAAGATGTAAATATGAGACCTGTAATGCGATTAAGCATGACACAACAAGAATCTTTCCATGTGAATTTTTACGATCCTGGAGAAGGTAAACTCGGTGGTTTTTTCATTTTTAGAGAGTATGAAAAAATCTTAAAGAAGACTCCATGGAGTTACTTTTTCACAATTAGTCTAGTCGGTTTGAAAAAGGGTTAAACTTATACTGAAAAGACGTCTCTTAAATACCATTTTAACGAGTTTGATTGAGACAATATCACTCGGCGATCTTTTCAATTTTAAGGAGTCTCAAAATAGATTAACCATGGACTCACATTCTTTTTCTAGGTTTAGTCTCCTTAGCCCGAAAAAGTATAAAATATAACTGAGGAGAACTCTCCCAGCGAGACAAGTCTCCAGAGGCATACCTTTTAAAATAATAATCTATTGGCTGGAAAAAGGGTTAAACTCATGTCGAATAGATGTTCTTTCTAGACCAATTAACGAGTGTGAAAGGAACAAGGTCACTCGATGATCTTTTCATATTTAGGGAGTCTGAAAAGAGATTATATATGGACTCTGAGGGGTTTCCTTTTTTGTAAGTAATCTCTAAGGAACGAAAAAGAGATAAACCAAAACCAAGGAGAATGTTCCTTTCTCAAAAATTTAGTCCCTCAGGCCCGAAAAAGGGTTAAAATTACACCTGAGAATATTCCTGTAGAGAACCGAAGTTCCTGGAGCATACCTTTATTCATAAAATTATCCATCCAAACCGAAAAAGGGGTAAACTACCATTGGACAGATGTTCCTTCAAATTTGAGTTTGGTGAGCGTGAAGGGAAACAAGATCGATCGACAATCATTTCGATTTTAGATATTCTTAAAAGGGATTAAAGAAAACTCCATGGGGGCTACTTTTCTCAAGTAATCCAGATGAGATCAAAAAAAAAAAATACAGTTTTGTTGGATGTCACTTTCAAAATTTAAGCGAGCTTGAAAGATAACAAACCATTCTCATTAGGGAGTCTTGTGGGTAAGGCCAGAAAAATATGAAGAAGAAAAATGAGGCTTTAACACAAATCCATGGTGGGACTAAACATGACTCTCGTGCCTATGAAGTATTTTGGCATGGACACCAAATGGAAAACAAGGTTCTAACTAGGATTCCCATAGAAGGAAGGATATACCATGTAAAATATGACATACTTATCAGCAAGGAAGGATAGTGTCACAATTCAGTGGGGTCGATCCTAAGGCCAAAAGAACCAGGAAACATATAATACAAAAATGCAAGTAGGGAAAAACCTAACCTATATGCAAGTTTAGAGGTCAATACCTGTCAGAATGCATCGATACAATGAACAAAATTCAAATAAAAATTTCTCCAAGATCTTGGACTGTACAATATGGTACAAGGCACTGTGTTGGCCCTTGACCAAGTTTTGAAGAGTATTTGGTATTACTCGACCACTTTTGGGACTGCGACTGCTTTCCAAGGAGGAGCACAATGCGAAGCAGAAAACAAGGAAGCAAGACTTATTTTGGGGTCCATTTTAGGGTTTCTGGTTGATGTAATGGGAAAGGTATGTTGGCCTGTGGGTTTACCCATGTTTAGGCCCATTTTGTAATCTATAAATAGGCAATATAGATAGTAAGATAAGAGAGATAGTAATGTAGTACATCTGTGTGATGTATGAATAAAATCTTAGTGCTAGTAATGCGATCTATGTGATCAGATGTATCTTAGAGTTCTCTGTGCATGAGATTAGAGAGCTAAGTGTAGGCTGTTATAGTATGATGTTGAAGAGAAAGGAAGAAGGATCTAGCGAGCTGTACAGATCTCCTATCCTGTGAAAAGAAAGGGTCGTTAAAGCTCTGTGTTGTAACTACTTGACCAAGATAAGATAAAGAAGACTTTGTGGATGTAGCCCCAGGGTGGGGGTGAACCACAGTAACAGTGTGTATAGTGTTTTGTGCTTTGCTCTTATGTATGTATCTCTTTCTTGGCTAAGTGCTTGATGTGGTTAAGTAGATCTAGTCATGCTCTCTGTTGTTGATGAATGAATGAACATTAGATTTGATATATGAGATGCTTAGTGCTTGATCTGTTAAATCTAACCTATATTGTTGTGAATAAGTACTAAAACATTCTTAGTATAATTATTCACTGTGATGCTCTGTGACTTATGAGAAGTATATTAATGAATGTATGTTAAGGAATAACTGATGCTAAGTGCATTGTAAGAAAGATAATCACAGATTTGTGTCCCAGCTAAGGTTGCAGACACCTGAGTCTTGCAACCACCCCCGCCTCTACCTCGGGTGAGACTTCATCTGTTTCATAGGTGTTTCCTAAAGGGGCAGTAGTTAGGGCTTTGTTGGCACGCTCTTGAGCATTGAACCCTGGGTATGCCCCTATGCCAACAAATGGTTATGTTGTCAGGACCTAGAACTGTGATTGCTGGTAACTAAAGAAGAAGAAGCTTCGTGTAAAATAAGATCTATGCATGGATTTTTTTCCCTAGTGTGCAGTGTTATGTTTGACCTGTGAATATTTGTGCCAAGAAAAGAAGTCAGATCTGAAGAAAGAGAGGTTAGATCTGAATAAAAGAAGTGAGATCTACGAAGAAAAAGATAAGATCTGTCAGCTCTATGCCTTGATAAAGGTAAGAATAGTTAAAAGTTTTAGATATGAAATCTTTGTTCTCTGCAGAAGTAAGATAAGTGAAATTGTTTTGCTTCTAAAGCATGGATCTAGGTATGTTTGATAGATTCTATCCTAGCTTAAAAACTGGGGCATTAATAGATGAAAGAAAGTTTGATATGAATAGATTTGATAAGTATAGTGATAGATATGTTATGCCTATGCATCGAAAGAATGTTTGGACTAACAAGTGGATGCAGCCTCCTAGAAAAAGTTTTTTGTAGGTCAGCCACCATGATCCTAGTGTGCAGTATAGAAGGAGTTGGGGAAAATCTAAATAGACGAGAGGATTAACCCTCTCTTATAGTTGCAGACGACCGGGACATCTTGCTAATGAATTCCCTGGGAGAAGACCTAGTTGCCTCTGTTGTAAGGCTATGGACCATGAAGTATTGGATTGCCCTAGAATGATTGCTAGGCTTGAGAAGTTGAATATGGAACAAGCAAACCCTGAGGGATATCAAGAGACCAAGATTATAGCAGAAACCCAGAAGGAATCAAAAAATTTATTGCTACAGATGAGAGATACCTTGAATGACCACCGACATGTTAGGCTATCAGAGATCTTCAAAGAAAAGGAGAAAATTGAAGCAAGAATAGGGGACTTTGACATTGACTGTACTCTTGATGAAGAATCACAAGTGAACATTATTCCAGAAATAACTTGGGAAGCTATAGGAAAGCCTGCCATGATCCCTTCCCTAGGAGGAACAAGTTTCTTCCGAGGAAATCTAGTAAACCTATGTGGAAGGCTTACCCAGATACCTATGACTGTTAATGGAACTTCGAAAAAGGAAGACTTTGAGATCATTAAATTTGTTGAAGATAGCACCCCATTTACCATGCTCATAGGAAAACCCCGGATTGATAGAGAACAGGGCAGACGAAGAGAAGAAGAGAAAGTGTTGAAATAGAAGAAGCAAGAGTTAAAAGACTTTATGACCAGAAGGATCACGCACTTGATTGAAGAACAGAAAAGCAGATCATAGATATTTAATATTAGTACCTCTGATATCGAAGCTAAGAGAACACTTGAGGATCCGTAGAAGATCAATTTACCTATTTTTAATACAGAAGAAGTATTATCAAGGAACCCCAAGAAATATTTTCCACAACGCGAAGTAACTAAGACCACAGAAGATAAACATCAGAATGGTAAAATCCTTACTGAGATGAAACTCACTGGGAAGAAGGCTAGGAAGTTAAGAAAGAAAAGGGATAATACTGTAAGGTTACAAGTGGTTCTAGAGGACACTTCACAGCAAGAAGAATTGCAGAATGGGAGCTTCATCGAGATATCAGAACAATGACATAGAGTACTTCACCACGACGAAGCAATATAGCCGTTGGAATGGATATACCCGTTCGAATGCCAGTCATAATGGATTGAAAAATAGTTATGGGTTACCACTAGACCATTGGATAGTACCAGAATGAATAGAACAGAGTTAATGAAGGCCCCATGTCCATTGCAAGGAGATAGTTGCTGAGATTGCCTACTTAACCTAACATGCCACGCACCAAGAATACTTTTTGCTAAATGAGAATCTGAGCGCAAATCTAAGATTTACTTGCCCTGATATCATTGCCTTACTATTTACTATCGTCTCTGAATTCCTTTTGCACTCGAGCCAACTGACCCAAGTTTGTATGTCGAATGAGCTCAGTGCTACTGAGAAAATTGTTGAAGAAGTTCTAATTTATTTAATGGTTGAGAGAGTCATGTTAGAACATGTAATGTCTATAGGTGTACAGGCATTGTCCTCGAGCATACTGCCAACTTCCCCTTCCACTGCTTGAGCAGGAACATCCCGACCGCCTTCGGAAAGATGATCTAAGCTTAGAAATGACTTCACCACTGTGAATATGATCCCAAGCATCTTGCCTAAATATATCCCACCACTAAGTGGACCAGTGAATCGAGACTCTGTACCCAAAGACTTCAACTATGTTTTAGTCACTGCATACCTCCCAAAAGGGCTGCGCACAATTCATGCTGACCAGGAGAAGCTCACCTCACTGAAATTCAGTGATTTTAACCTTGTAGATCGCAAAGCATACAATATGCTAGCCCCTCACAAGTATTTGACTATTACAAAAGGAAAGAACCCCAATATTGTACCACAACAATGGACCCATAACCTTGCATAGTCAACCCTCCTCAACGTAATGAAGATTCCACATTTTGGGAGGCATCAGAAAGTAAATGCCTGTGTTTGAATGTTGTTGTCCTGCTACCATGAAGGATAGCTATGGTTGGATTAACACATCACCATGGGTCTGATTCTGATCAATCAGATCACTGGGCTAAGCATGCAGGACCCTGACCCGTAGGACTTTTACCCTGAAAAGACTGCAGATCGTGCTCTCACTCAACGAATAAAAGACACATATGGCGATCTAGAGAAAGGCACGCGAGGTTTCTAGCTGATCACAGGTAAGTTAGTCTAAAAAAATAGACCTACACAGGCGTTCAGATTTGTAGTTGACCTGGCAGGGAAGTGCACGGAAGATATATAAATGAACTGGGTGAAATACCTCATAAATCAGCTAGATCTTGATTATAGACAAGCGCAGGACCAAGGGTATGAGTTCCACTTTAGTTGGTTGCTCATACTCATCACCTTCATTGTGTGGGAACTGCCCAAGGAAGCCACGTTTCTGGAGATCGAACCCTTCAAACCCATGGCCGCAAAGTTCTGTATGTTGTGGTACTCCAACGACATGAACAAATAGTGGCACTCCAATGTCATCTTCCATGAGTACTACATTCATTTGAGGAATTCCATTCAGTCTACACCATGCATTACACCCAACACTTTTCATAGGTTTCAACGTTTGATGAAATTCAGTGCAGATCGTCACTTCACCTACATCACAATGCACGCAGACGAGCACAAACAATAACTCCAGTCATATTACAAGTTGACAGAAGATGACCTGGAGGAGATTACCAAGGAATGGTCGATAGACCTCCTTATTGTAGCAGACCCCGCAGATATGTCCAACATAGATAGCTCTAAAGCTATGCCAGATACACCAAGACCGTGCAAGACTAAGAAGGATGTGGAAGTTCAAGATATCCATAGCACATCCACGAAGACTGCTTCACTCTCACCTATGAAGGGAGGTGATGATGAAGAACTGGGGGGCATATAAGTTGAATAGAGAAAAGAAAAGGTTACCTTGCCTAGGGACGAGGTAGATCCCTCCAAGAAAAGGAAGATTACCCCACCGAGGCCCTCATCCAGAAAGAAAACTAAGGCCACCCAGAAAATGCTTAAGACTACGCTTACCCCAGATGATTTTGACTTCTTAATTTCTATGATGAATGATGTCTCATTAGAGCTTGTGGAAAAGCAAGAAGCAAAGTAGGAGGAACTATTCCATAGGATCACGGGGGAATTCAAAGAAGCACAGTAGGCACTTCAGTCCAACCAAGCAGCTTCTACAACATCATTAACAATGGAAATATTAGGAACAAGCAATAAGCCCACACAGTTACGCCAGATCACTGAGAAAGTCAAAGCTCACCTTCGACAAGCTCAAGAAGACATAGAAAAAGCCACCCAAGCTTTGGCACAAGCACAGAGTGCACATGAAGAGCAACGGAGAAAGGCAGAATAGGAGCAGCTTAACTTACAAGCGAAATGGGAGGAGGAAAAAGCCCAGTTACAATAGAGCAAGGACCAGTTGCTATTAGAGCAACTTGAAACACAATAAAGAGTTCACAAGGCACTGCGCTCTGTGAAAATCATAGAAGTGAAGATGGAAGATCATCTTCCACAACAGGTGACCCAACTAGAAGAAGTAATCTAGCAACTTCAACAATGCATCACGGATCTAGAGCTCTGCACCGTGCCTGAGACACCCCAAGGGATAAGAGATCTAAGAGAAGCCAATGCTCGAAGCATAGTCGACCGATTAAAAGATTTGTCTTCGGAATGTAGGAAGCTAAGCACTAGAATCTCCCATACCTATGAAACCCTCGCAGAGAATCCAAAATTGCAAACATTGGAGGCATAGCTCCATGAAACAATGGAGCATGCAGATGTGCTACAAGCACAATTGAAGTCCGTGACCCCAGTCAAAAGAATGAAGAGGTTCACAGAGAAATGCACAGCTCAACAACAAGTGCACACGCTACAAAGTAAATTAATGGATGTCTCTCAATGACTGCAACCACTCCAAGAGAAGGCATGCCAACTGCTCGTCGAACTTGAAAGCCAGGGAGATCAACTCAAATAGGGTGTCATCACTGTAGAATAGTGCCTAGAAGGAAAGCTCAATGACACAATACTCCAAAATTTACTAAACAAGAGGTTGTTGCACTACATCAGGTTGAAGTTGCTCGAGCCAAACTCGAGGTGTTCGAAGCGGAATTGGTCAGGCCGGAGTGATTCAGGACGAGTCATAGGTGAGTGTTGGGGGCCTGTTGGCCCTTGACCAAGTTTTGTAGAGTACTTGGTCTTAATCGACCAATTTTGGGACTATGACATATTGCAAAGGAAGGAATGCAACGCGAAGAAGAAAATAAGGAAGCAAGACCTATTTTGGGGTCCATTTTAGGGTTTTGGTTTGATGTAATGGGAAAGGGATGTCGGCCCATGGGTTTACCCATGTTTAGGCCCATTTTGTAATCTATAAATAGGAAATATAAATAGTAAGATAAGAGAGATAGTAATGTAGTACATCTATGTGATGTATGAATGAACGATTAGTGCTAGCAATGGGATCTGTGTGATCGGATGTATCTTAGAGTGCTTTGTGCATGAGATCAGAGAGATAAGTGTAGGTTGTTATAGTCTGATGTTGAAGAGAAAGGAAGAAGGATCTAGCGAGCTGTGCAGATCTTCTGTCCTGTGCAAAGTAAGGGTCATTAAAGCTCTGTGTTGTAACTACTTGACCAAGATAAGATAGAGAAGACTTTGTGGACGTAGCCCCAGGGTGGGGGTGAACCACGGTAACAGTGTGTAGAGTGTTTTGTGCTTCACTCTTATGTATGTATCTCTTTCTTGGCTAAGTGCTTGATGTGGTTAAGTAGATCTAGTCATGCTCTGTGTTGTTGATGAATGAATGAACATTAGATCTGATATATGAGATGCTTAGTGCTTGATCTGTTAAATCTAACCTATATTGTTGTGAATAAGTACTAAATCATTCTTATTATAATTATTCACTATGATGCTCTGTGACTTATGCAAAATATATTAATGAATGTATGTTAAGTAATAATTGATGCTAAGTGCGTTGTAAGAAATATAATCATAGATCTGTGTCCCAGCTAAGGTTGCAGACACCTGAGTCTTACAACCACCCCTGCCTCTACCTCGGGTGAGACTTCATCTGCTTCACAGGTGTTGCCAAAAGGGTTGGTAGTTAGAGCTTTATTGGTGCACTCTTGAGCATTGAACCCTGGGTCTGCCCCTGTGCCAACACACTGCACAACCTTATGATTCATGCATAGTAATGGTTCAAGTAGATCTCGCTGCCAGGATCTGACCAAGAGTCTCTTCAGTAGTCAACTTGGAAATTCTCCCAAAAGGAAAGGAAACATAAACCACGGTGTAAGTCTTCCCACGGTATAGAAATTGTAGTCATGGCTTCAAGGATATCCTCATCCGAAGGGAATTCAAAATCTGAGAAATAACACAAACGAGGAGGGTTGGCAGTCCCAAAGGGAGAAGTAAACTGACCATATTACATATGACGATGGAGATTCTAGCCAGGAATGGAAGAGTCTATCAACGATGAATCACAAGCACAAGGGCTTGAGGATCTACAAACAACGAGATCAGACTCAAAAGGAAAATTGAGATCACTTGGACCAAAAGGGGGAATAAAGGGCTCCCATGCCCCCATTGGATAAACCATTGGATCAATTTTTGAGACCATGTCTGAAGAAGGAAAACATGATTTCACAGGTTCCTTCTTAGAAGCAATTGAACATCGAGGATAAAATGCCACATAATTTATCTGTGGTGAGGTAGAGTCTACACGAACACTAGGAACATATAAAGGGGTAGCCTGAACTAACACCGAATTAAGATGGTGATTATCAGATGTCATCTGGTCAATAGTGACAATGCTTCCATTGTGAGGGAAATGCATCACCCGAAAGAGCGTAGACACCATAACATTCATAGAATATTTTTAGCACATGGGTAGACCCAGGGTTCAATGCTTCAACAACACACCAAAAAAACCCTAAATACCATCCCATTCGGCAATAACTGCAAAGTAGATGAAGTCTCACCCGAGGTAGAGGCAGGGGGGGTTGCAAGACTCAATTGTCTACAACCTAGTTGGGACACAGATCTGTGATTACAACACTTAACAGAGCACTTAGCCAACAATATGCATTAAGTTATAATTCTTATTCACATTGCATATTAACCCTAATTCATATCAACACAAGATCCAACCCTTATAACCTCTTAGCACATATCATAAGCTCAGATCTAACATTCATTCACATCATAAAGCACTAAGCATTCAAAGATCTATTTATCATACATCAAGAATAGTGCACTAAGAAAATAGATACATAAATAACATGAACAACATATCACAAACACATCGACATAGGATATACGTGGTTCACCCCAGTGTGGGGATACATCCACCAACTTCTTCTTATTCTTTATTATTCTTCAATATTCTTACATCCCTCTTCTCCTGTGCACAAATCCACAGAGCCAACTCCACAAAGGACAGGAGATCTATGCACACCTCACCAGATCCTCCTTCCCTGAATTAGGTCAGGGCACAAAGCCTTACACAGTCTATCCACAAAGTCTCTTACAATCACTTGCACTTAGCTCTACAAGTCTTAACATACTCTAGTCATGCACTAAGCCCATGACCTCAAAAAATGACCTCTACTTACATCACCTAGCTACTTATTTATACATTACAAAAACGGCATAGACATGGGTAAACCCATGGGCTAACATCCCATACCCATTACATAAACCCTAAAAGACTAAAAAACCCACAAAATGGGCGAGATAGCATGATATCTACTTCGCCTGGATGCTCTGTCTTCGACTAGCCTGTCAAAGTCCCAAAAATGGTCACACACGACCAACGTTTTCTCAAATATTGGTCGAGGGCCAACAGGCCCCCAACACTCACCTGTGACTCATCCCGAGTCACTCTGATCTAGGAAACCCTACTTCAAAGGCCTTGATCTTAGCTTGAGTTGCCTCTACTTGATGCTTCACTAGAGCCTCCTGCTCGGTGAACTCTTCAATTACTTGCTCAGTGACAGGACCTTCCAGGTGTTGTTCCATAATCATCACTACTTGTTCCATTTGTGAGCCTTGTCCTTTGATCTCTTCAAAAAGTGTGCAGGCTTCATCCTGCACTGGCTGGAGTCTCTGTTTCACCTCCATAACTTTTCTTTGGATGGTAGTGACCTGCTGCTGGACTATGCACTGCTCTTGTGACCTCTTCATATTCTCAATTGCAGTCAACAATTTCATCTGTACTTACACTGTAGATGCCTGCGGTTTCTCCTCTTGGATTTGTGCTTCTAATCACCTCAGCTTTGGATCTTCTGTGAGGCATTCATAGGTCTACACACTTTGGTCACTTAGTTTATTACATTCTGAATCCAACGCCCTGATTATTTCTACTGCGCTCCTCGCAGTTTCTTCCCTCTGATCTCTCACTTCTTCTGAAGTGCTCAACACTTATTGGATTTCTAGCTCTTCTACTCTTGTTTGAAGTTGCTGAATGACCTCAATGAGCTTCCCCACTTGGCTCTCGACTGTCTCTTCTTTCATCTGTGTCAATATTGACACAGAGTGAAGTGATCTAGTTATTTCCTCCCTAACCACAGTCTTCTCTGCAAGCAGCTGGGCTTTTTCTTTCTACATCTTCTCTTTGTCCCCTTCGAACTTCACCCTAAGTTCATCTTTCTCTTGCTGCACAACCTGAAGTTTCTCTAAGGCCTCCTCCTTTTCTTTCTTCAAGGCCTTTGTGGCCTTCTCCTTTTCTTCTTGGACTCAACAAAGTTGAGTCTCTGTCGCATATGCTAATCTGCATAATTGGGTGGGCTCATCCCCCAATTCTACACTCTCTGTTGAAGATGGCATAGTGGAAACTACGTGGCTCAACTGGATAGCTTGTTGGATGTCTTTCAGTTCTTTCTCAATTCTGTCATATAGTGTTTCTTGCTTCGCTTCATGTCTCTGTAGCATATCCTTTGAGGTGTCTTCTACAACTGTGATGATGAGTTGTATATCATCCACTGTGAGCACATTCTACAACTGAGTCTTATTCGCTTGGGTTTTCTTCCATGCAGAGGGTTTCTGCAGAGAAACCTTCCTTTTCTTTGACGTGTCTGCCTCTTTAAGGGGATCCTTTGGTGGTGTCACTTCACCCTTTTCTTGGTTGTCTTCTTCCCCTTCCTCCTCTTGGTTTACTTCATCGCCTCCTCCTCCTGCAGGTGAGTTGGGCACATTTTTCTCTGATGCGTTGTCCTTATCCTCACTATCGATTTCCTGCACTTCCTCCTTTTTCTTCTTTTTCTTTGTATTTCTCTATCCATCATACTTAGTCTTGATGACCAAAGGACTTTCGATGATGTCAGATTCAAAGAGTTCTACATCCTGCATTGGTATAAGGAATTCGGTTGGCGATTCCTTGGTTATCACCTTCATGTCTTCATCGGTCAATTTATAGTAATACTGCAGCTCCTCCTTACTTTCATCCTTGTGGGCAGTGATGTAGATGAAGTGTCGGTCTACACAAAACTTCACTAGTGGCCTGTATGTATGCAAGGTTTTCAAGGTCATTCAGGGGAATGATTCATTGGCGTGCTCGAGCTGTAGGTAGTAAGCATGGAACACCACATTTTATTGCCATTGCTTCGCCATATCACTTGTATACGACAAGGTAGCGAACCTCATGGCCAATGGTTCTGATGGATTGACTTCTGGGAATGTAGTTCCCTCCGGCATCTCCCAAGAGACAAAAGTAATGAGAATCAACTACCAACTGAAGTGAAATTTGTATCCTTGGTCCTCCGCTTCGAAGTAGTCCTTCTCTAACTCATTGACAAGGTATCTCACCCAGTTCATCTGCATCCCTTCAAGACACTTCCCTGTGAGGTCGAATACAAACCCTGTGATTTGCATAGGATGGTTCTTTCTGATGAGCTTGCCAATGATCAGTTGACAAGTGAGGCGCACTGCGCCATCCTGGATGGAGGCTACCTTGTAGCCTCGCTTCCCCTTCTCCACATC